>CM034360.1:12110336-12256021 GCA_019925275.1 Mytilus edulis | reverse complement strand
TGGAATTTATTTTATGTGTCAAGAATGAAAATTGGCTTGATATTTCAAAATGGCATTTTTAGATCAAATTTGAATCCATCTTGAATATTTCAGTCCTTCAGTCAAATACAGTTGATTATTTGATCATAAAAATTCTGTTAATTTCTGAAATTGGAGAAAATATTGTCAGTATTATATCTTTGTAGAAAATTTATGTGGTGACTTTTTGTGAAAAAAAAAGTTATTAAAAAAACATTATTCAACCATACCTGATACAGTCATAAACAATATTAAACTTGACCTATGAAAACGAATATCATTTCCAAATGTGTATTTTATAGTGGCACTGCCAAGTTTATGTATAAGATTTAAAACAAAATCTTGTATGTTTGGAGCCAACAATGTCATTCCATCAAATTTATACAACAGGTGCTTGAATATCACTGTCAAAATAATTTGCATTTCTTATGCATGAAAACATCCCATAACAGTATGAAATTTACAGAACAAAGATATGATATTACAAGATGAGTGAATATTTGTAGACACATTTATCTGATCAGAATATTTAATGTTTGAAGGATATATTTCTGCTATCAAATGCAGTGAAAGTCTGTTAAGATACTTTATTGTAGAATAAGTGTACACATATTATTTGTAGCAATTTGTGAAAGTCATATTCATGTATATATATTTACTTGTTATGGTTTTCTTTTTATGTTGTTATTGCTATTAATAACCAGGACACCATTTCTCCAAGTACAACAAAACTTACATGTTCATGTCTTTCAAAAGGTGTAGCACTATCATTTAGGTTCTGAAAACTCTAGTTTGGTGAATGATCTTCAATCCATTCATTGGATGTCTGTACAATGTATGCATTTGAAAGAAAGTTAAAAGTGTATTGTATATTATTTAAGTGACAGTGATTTTGCCTTGAATTTACTAGAGTTCTCCACTTTGCAATTTTGTTTTAAACAACAGTCAGTATGTTTTATTTTTTCCAATACAGTTCAAATTAAACTCAGTGATTGCAAAAATCACAGGACAAACATGAGACATTTCCAAAGTACAGCACATCTTTCATATGCCTTGTGGAATGGTGTCCTGGTTATTTAAGAGAATGCAAGTTATCATATTATATAAAAGATGATTTATAATTTATGTTCCTCATTGTAATGTGTAAAGCATTGTAGTTAGTATATATGTGTGATGTACTTATCACTAGTTTACCGCTGGAAATCAGATCTGAACTGTAATATATTTTTTTGAATAGAAGAAGTTTATCAATATTAGTACTTTGATTTAAGACAGTGATAAATCAGAGTTCCCCCTTGCAAATTAAAAGACATTTCCAAAGTACAGCACATCTTACATATGCCTTGTGAAATGGTGTCCTGGCTATCAATTTTTTTAAGGCATACAAGTTTGTCATATTATATAAAAGATGAATCATAATGTACCTTCCTCATTGTTATGTGTAAAGGATTGTTGTTAGTATATATGTTTAAATACAGTGTAATGTATCACTAGTTTACCGCTGGAAAGCAGATCTGAATTGTAATATATTTGTTTGAATAGAATTAGTTTATCAATTAGCATGATTAGTGCTTTAAATTAATATATAGTAACAAAGAAAGGATCCAAGGATTTCTGTGATAATTTTGTTTTTATAGAATTTTTCAAATTTTTATACACACATGTTTAGTTTATTGTACAAAATATACATATTTGAGTGATTTAGTTTTTATAGAAATTTTGTATTTATTTTGAATTCCGTCCCTATTTATGTGCCATTTAATGGTTTATTTGATTCCATTTTAAGACCCATCACTTAATTTGAATCCGTCCATTTTTGACCGATCATGAAATCTTTATTTTTTATTTTCATGACTTGTTTTATTATTATTTGTTTTTTTTTCCAATGGTCTTTTAACTAAAAGTTTCATTTGTGTTATTCTCAAGGGAAATAACTCTGTATACATTAAAATTTTATCAAAATTAATGTACACATTTTATATTGTGTCTGTAGTGAATTTTTTCTCTGTCTGTCTTTTTCTTTTACATATAAAGTCAAGCCCACTTATATATTTTTTTTTCAAATTATATGTAAAAACAACTTTTATTTTGAAACTGCCAAGCATTATTTCTTTTACTTTCAATTGTTCAATAGTTTTAATGTATCCATTATTTAAAAAAATCAAATTGTTTACCTCTTAAACATTTTATGGATTTAAAGTTACATTGTATCCTCCACCTTAACTGTGTTTTTTATAAGTAAACAAAAGATAATTTTGAGGTGTATATTCTTTCATTTTATCCATACCCAAGCAATTTCTTAAAAATCTATGGTCATATAACCAATTTACAAAAATGATGTGCGCATGAATAGCATGAAATAAAAGCATATTATTTTAAAAGTTGCACAAGTTGCAGAAAGGAGTTCTATTTGTACTGCCTACAGTTTATCAACAAAAAGAAAGAACTGAATTCATTCAAGAAAAAGTACCTAGCAAAGTAGCAAGTACATAATCAGTATAAAGTAAACTATCTTATTACACTAGAAGTGATAGAATAGTCTCCCTTTATTTACAAAAAGTATTCAAAAATCATATATTTTTTTGGAATCAATACAAGATACCCTATAATATGACACCAACTATTGCTCTTTTTAGTTTACAGTGCAGTTCAAAGATATCTTTGCCCTCCCCTCAAAGATCACATGCACTGAATAAATATATTCATGAATTATTTGTTTTATTTAGCATGCCTTACTAGTTATATATGTATAGCAATGTTAGTCCTCAGGGAAGTTTACTCTGGATGATATGGCCTTGTTTTTTATTCTCCAAAATATCTCCTTTAACATGATTAATTTACCATTGTGATACTATGTATGTAAGAATATTTGTCAAATGTGTTGAATTGAATTTTTTCTACATCAATAAATGTGTATGCATGAGAAGTTGTATCAATTGTCTGTTTATTAAGATTTTTTTATTCCTACATAGGTCTCATTCATATTTAATTGCATAAATATCATTTTATTTTTGAAAATTTAGTTTCAAGAATAAATCTTTGTACATAAAGGTTAACTTTCAATTATAATCTGGATGATAAAAAAAAAATGGGAATATATCTAAATCAACTTTTTAACCAGGGAAAGATATAGAACATCTAGAAGTTAGTGATATGTCACTTTATAAAATTATGTGTTGGTCATCATTTCAATCCAAGCTTCTTACATTGAAAAAAAAGGATGACCAATTGTTAGCATGTGTTAATCTGGGATTTAGTTACAGATGTTATGGAACTATGAGTTTTAAAAAAAATGATAGGAAATTGTGAATTATTATAACATTTTTAGAAATACATGTCAATTTTGTGATATTGTGAAATTTGTGATTGAAGCAATTTTAAAATATATGACAGAATTATACTGTGATACAAGGTATTATGTGTATTATATAACTATATATTTATACAAATGATAATAAAATATTTATTGAAGAGCCATTTGTCTTTATCACATTCAAGTTGAAGGAACTACTAAACAAAACACTAAGAACACAAACAATATCATATAAAGATTAATATAGACACTTTTTGATTCGTCCAATGTTGAAACATAATGTTGTTATTTATTGTATTTCATAGTCAGACCCAAGCCTTATTTAGCTACATTAATGGTTTATTCAGACTTTTTGCTGTTCCATTCCCAACTTCATCTTGTTTGCCTGTATGAAAACTGTTCAAATGAGGTATATCAGAAATAGGATATGAAAGGAAAACGCTTATTAATGTTTGATGAAAAGAATAAAATCAACTCCTTATAAATTTCATTTGTCTGAAGCTCTTTTCTGGATTTTCCTTCGTCAAGAACACACAAAGCCTATGATGTCAAAGAACCGATTCAGTTGAAGAGTTATATTACGAAAAAGTATCTTGAACAATATTGGACATTATGTAGATTTGGCTTTACATTGTATGTGCCTTTTGGTCGTAAAGGTTCTTAAGTATTGTTGGGCCTTTAATGTTTGCGGGTTTCATTCAAAATTTCTATAGAAGACTTACCTAGAAAAAGCTTCGAACTCACTGAATTTAACAAAGTGTTATCAAAACATTGGTTTAGTGTTATCTGATTCAATCCAGTCGTGGTTTTCTGTTCCTTGATACAAAAATAACCATCTGAAATGAAAACATTCTGATTGTTTTCTATCTTTACATTTTGATTTGTACTCAGTAGACACTTTCCCTAATTATATAGCCGGTGCTCTGCTCTGGATATTGATGCAGTTTCCTCAGTTGGGACAATACCCCTAATGCGCCTTGAAATGAGGAACACAAAAGTGACGTGTAAACAAAAAATCTCTGTGTAGTGATATTTGACACATTTCTATGATAAACAAATGACTGAGCTGAACCATTAGTGTTAATTTAGAAAATAAGGGAACACAGAATAAATGTGTAAAAACCATGGAGCTATGAAATGTGTTCAAAGTATTAAAATTTCAAAGAACTTATTGTGTTAAAATTGGGATTTTTTACCATGAGGAGCGACATCGCAAAAGGATACTCGGGGTTTGCTAAATTACGGGAAAATGAATCACACTTCGTACCCCGAAAATTTAACCACATATGTAAAAATGTCTCAGCTTCGAAACAAGCCATCATACATATACAAGTTTACGATTTGGGCTGAGCAACAGAAGAAAACGTTACCATTACGGCCTATGGAGAAACAATTGCGCATATTGCCCCAGTTGAATGTTGAATGATTGGCACATTTAAAATTAATTTATGAGATTAAACATCGATTTACTGTTCAAAATGGTGGTTTATAATTCTGTCGGGTGGAATTAATTACCCAACTGTGATTTTTTTGTGTGTCTGAAGTATATTTTATACGAGTGAATGACAAACCAGTTTATTTGTATTTTAAAGTCTGAACATTGCATTGCAAGAGAGAACCGCCTTGCCAAAGCTGACAAAAAGTCAACACTCATCAAGGATACCACACTTACAGTTTAGAACACCAGTCGCCTGTTTTGTCTACATAACATTTATCCGTATACTCCGAACAAAATACAGCTGAAAACCACATCAAGATTCTAAACATTTATTTTCAAAACAAGTTCAACAAAACTAATACCCATAGTACAAATGTAGTAAAATTGAAGATTTATAATGAAAATCGAAGGACGCTTTTAGAAAAAAAAGTTAGCGCATGTATATACAACTTCTTATGTATCTTTTGAATCTTTTCAATAATTCCTTTCCTTTTGCAGACATTAAGTCTTCGCGCCAGTAAATGATTTTTCAAATGTCTTAATGGGGTGATTGATGACTAATGAATAATATAACAACCAACGGAACAAGTGCAATACAACAACACCATATTTCTTTACTTGGTACATACATATTCCGTACAAAATTGGAGATTTACCAGGTTTTACAGCTAGCTTAACCTACCGCTTGTTTTACAAGTTTTTAATATTCCTTCATAATTACAGAATTTAATAAAAATTTTAAAAAATGAAGTTGATGAAAAAAACGTTTTTGAAGTTCATATAAAATAATTATGAAAGGTACCAGGATTTTAATTTAATACGACAGACGTGCGTTTTGTCTACACAAGACTCATCAGTGACGCTCAGATCAAATCATTTGTAAAGCCTTTAGGACCCAAAATTCCAAAAAGGTGTGCCAAATACGGTTAATGTAACCTATTCCTGGGTTAAGAAAATCCTTAGTTTTTCGAAATTCAAAAATTGTAACAGGAAATTTATAAAATTGACCATATAATTAATATTCATGTCAACACCGAAGTACTGACTACTGGGCTGGTGATACCATCGGGAACGAAACGTCTACCAGCAGTGGCATCGACTTCGAAAATTCAAAAATTGTAAAAGGAAATTTATAAAAATGACCATATAATTGTTATTCATGACTTTTGTCAACACCGAAGTGCTGAGTACTACGCTGATGATTCCATCGGACACGAAACGTCCATCAGCAATGGTATCGACCTAGTGGTGTAAATTGTTATTAAAGGTACCAGGAATATAATTTAATACGCCAGACCCGCGTTGAAAAAAAGATTTGAAATTAGTATAAATAATGATTTTAAAGTTGATATTATTAGATATAAACTTAACTCAATTTCGATAATGAAATAATTTGATATGGGTCGGAAGGCGGTCCTTAATAATAGATTTAGCCACTACACATATTTCCTATTCCCACGGATATTAGACGCTGAATGATAATCACCGTTACCAATATCATGTTTCCAAAAAAAATTAAAAATGAGCGGTATTTATTGAATATCATATTTCTGTGATTTCTTTACATTATGTTAGTTCATGAAACATGAACATTTATAAATACGGAAATGTGGTATGATCACCAGTGAGAAAACTATCCCCCTGACATCAATGAAAGTACCTGACAATATAAAAACGAAATTTTCCCAGTTCGTAATTTACTATGCAAGTTACAAAATTGAGGCAATGTTTTATATGAAGGAACAGAAGTCAATTGTTTTTTTTTACCAACACATTCGAAAAATAAAGGCTTTGAAGCAAATACACGTAGCGTGTCCTACTCACCAAGAAGCCTCCTCTTAAATTGTAAACGTTTATTGCAGATTCATTGTAACACAACCGCGAAGAAATTTCCATTATGGACAGTTCAAATGAATTTGTTCCGCAAGATGAGTAAAAAGTTAACAGTATCGATTAGAGAATTTGTCATCAATACTAAATACTGTTTATAGAAGTTTAAACTTAATGGTTTTACCGAGTACATTGCATTACAATTGCATATTTAAAATTTATTAAAACAGCAGACGGATTTGATGATTGAGAACAAATATCGTACATATCGTTAACAATGAAGATATCAAGACCTTCTAGAATGTAAATTTGCCAAGCACTGAACTCATTTTTATTTTTCAAAATTATTAGAATAAACGCATTCCAACAAGGATATTTCAACAGGTGCGGAAATAATTGTTGACATCTTTGTTCATACAATGCAATTTCTAAATTTCACATCAATTTCAGAAATTACTATAACCTTGACTGATGTTTGATTATATTAAAATAGAAAACCACTTGACAGAAAAACAATCGAAATCATGAGATAGTGCATAAACATGGAAATTGTTATAAGTGTATCACTCAGTGAATGACAAAAAAGGATTCAATAAGGATCGATAAAAATCAAGTGTTTAAGAGGGTGTCCATGGAAAAACCAGGCAGTGGATGGCACATGACATATTTTGTTTTCAAATTTTTTTCATCTATTTCATATCACAAATTCATTCTTTCTCAAAGTTAAATTTTGTTTTTTTATTATCTGCAACAAATAAAGAGAAAAAAATACATAGAAAGCACTGAAAATTCATTGAAAAGGGGAGATTACTCTTCATTTTGTACAAAATTTTGTTGCATTGTTAGTGAACTTTAAAATCATTTTCTGAGCCATCCACTATTGCTTCAAAAATATCTTTGACATACATATCCTTTGTATGACATAAACATTGCATTGGAACCAAAAATTCAGTGGGAAAAAAATTTATGTTGTGCCACCCATATCATAGGATTTGCCTGATATTTACTTGGACAGCCTCTTAATACAATGCAAATTTCTTAATTTCACATTTTACAATAAAATAATTATATCAATATTTCCTATGTTAACATTGATCCACTTTCTCAA
The DNA here is from genome assembly GCA_019925275.1 of Mytilus edulis. NCBI lineage: Eukaryota > Metazoa > Mollusca > Bivalvia > Mytilida > Mytilidae > Mytilus > Mytilus edulis. Next base: position 12,248,314 of record CM034360.1, on the reverse strand, counting down.
TTTAAAATGTAACAAAATTCACTTACATCAATAAAAAATTATGCAGGTTCAGTGAAAAATACAGAAAAGCGTACAGAAACCAAATAATATGCCCGCGGTAGACGAAAGACGATGGGAGGGAGAGATGGGGGGAGGGTCTATTTCGTTGCGTTATTTAACTTTACAAATCAACTTGATGCATGAGCTATTAAATTGTTTACTATAATGTGCACTTTTCATATATAAACGGCAGATAACGGTTTTGGCCTTCGACACACATCTCACTAAACATGAAATGTGATAATTTGAAGTAGGTACTTTCTCATGTTAAAGTTTTTGGTAATGATAGTTATATTTTCGCGCGTATTTTTAATGTATTTTTTTCTCACTTTTGTACATATTTATTACCTGCAGTATGATGCACAAAACATGCATCCGCATCCTGTATTAGACAAAGTTATTTTTCCATCAAAATCACATTCCCCATGGTCTTTCCTTTACGCTATCAAATATTTTGACGAAGACTATGTTTTAATTATCTTAATCACAACCCGTCCTTTTTTTCCCCGAATGTGATCTACAGAATTGGACCCACATCGGGTTTGTTCTTGTATGAGTAACACGACGCCCGGTTTAAGGTGTTATTAAGAGTTTCAAAAAACCGAAATGGATTTGCGCGTTTTGAAAAAAATTTGATTCTATGTATGAATAAGAAGAAGACAATTATCAACTGGAAAAAAAATAATAGCTTACATTAAAAAATGTTTTTTTTTAAATTAATAAATTCATCTCGAGAGCTACACACAAAAAAACTACACCAAAATATGATATCAATAACAACAGTTACAACAATGTTAAATAAGGAAACAAATAAAAGATATGAATAAAACAAAAATCATTAAAAATCAGAAACAAATCCATATTGATTTTTTTGTGCTTGATTTAAATTAAATCCTAAAAATTTTTGATGTGAGGAACTTTGAATATTCATTTGATTTTACAAAAACCAAACTTATAGAGGCTGGGTTAAAATTGATGATATTTCATTTTCATTGGTTATTAACCATGGTATTTTGTTACATAACTGGACGCTTTTCTGTATTTTTCACTTAACCTGCATACTTTTGTATTGATGTAAGTGAATTTAGTTACATTTTAAATTTAGAAGGTGGATGAATGTTAACATAAGAAATATTGAAAAAACTATTTTATTGTAAAAAGAAATAGCTCAACACACTTCTAATCGTAATTATAGTTTCGTGGAGAATTAAGGTGTTTTGAGTTTTCTTTTTTATCGTACATTTATATGTCTTTTCTGACATGCTAAAAAAGATTTATTTTTAAATAGCTATTATTGCTTATCAGTCACACAGTTGACCAAAAAAATCAATTTTATGCACTGACGGCGGTTTCATTATTCATGTAAAAAGAGCAAAAGATACATTCGAGGACATTCAAACACATAAGTCGAAAATAAACAGACAACGTCATGGCTAAAAAAACCAGACAAACAAACGTACACAAAACACAGCATAGAAAACTTAAGACTGAGCAATACGAGCCCAACCAAAAACTGGGAGAGATCTTAGGTGCTCCGAAATGGTAATCCGATCCTGCTCCACATGACACTCGTGTTGCCCATGTTAGTACAAACCCGATATTAAGTCTAATTCGGTAGTCATATTCGTGTAAAGGGGCCGAACTTGTACTTACGACATAAGAAACATATATGCTACCATCAGTGAAATGGATACTGCATAACGGTCAACTAACTCTTGATGGCGTTAGTAAAATTTACGAAGGGATGCTTTCATTTTACGGACGCCATCACGAGTTGGTTGACCGTTATGGAATAACCGTTTCACAAATGATATCGGATATGTTCCTTACGTCGTAACTACAATCCCCTTCCCTTTCATGAATATGACCTACCGAATTAGACTATTTACCGGATTTGTAATCACATAAGCAACACGACGGGTGCCACATGTGGAGCAGGATCTGCTTACCCTTCCGGAGCACCTGAGATCACCCCTAGTTTTTGGTGGGGTTCGTGTTGTTTATTCTTTAGTTTTCTATGTTGTGTCGTGTGTACTATTGTTTTTCTGTTTGTCTTTTTTATTTTTAGTCATGGCGTTGTCAGTTTGTTTTAGATTTATGAGTTTGACCGTCCCTTTGGTATCTTTCGTCCCTCTTTTTCAACTTCACCACTCAGAACTCTTGGTTTAAAAGCGTCCCTGTGAGCAGCAACCCTCTATAAGGAAAATCATATCAGTAAAAACAAGCCCTGCTATATCGTATCAACTGGGAGATAAATACTCAGTATGCAGGCACTGTTGGATTGTTGCTACATAGAAATGTAAAGTTTATAGTTAGATAGCTGAAATCATCTCTTTTGTCGTAAAGTTTTGCTGGTAAAGTCATTGTCCATTTATGGATGTAAGTCAAGATATGAGGCACACTTTACTGTATCTGAAGTATATATATATATGGTTTAAACGTAGTTTTCAATTTAGACTTGTTGATATTTTTTCGTTTGGGGTTGTATCATATTTTCCCTCCGGTCTATATGATCCGTTCATCCTATATTGACTCTTAAATTTCAATAGTTTAACTGAAATTGAGGGTAAATTATATTGCCTTCCAATTACCGTGTCAATCCCTAACATCACTGAAGAGACATATATTGTCGAAATCTAGATCTGGTGTACAAAAAAAATATTGACACCTTGTGTTTGTGGCATAATATCTTGGCCACAAGTTTATTCGGTTTTCTGTTTAGTATTGAATTTATATGAAGATCCATTTTGTTACATCTTGTGATCAATTTTATTTGGCAATCGCCAATGGCAGTCAGCAGGGTTTAAGAACATCAGTTGTTCGACCTGTTAGTCAAATGCGTTATGTTTAAATATACTTTTTCACATTTTTGGTCTTTTGGAAAATATTGTTTGTGCTGTATTTAGACCCTTCTACAACGAAATTTGTTTTACATGCACACGTATAAAAATTGCGGTTTTTATCCAACGCAATCATAGGTTTGAACGTAGTTTTCAATTTAGACTTATTTTAAGGAAAAATAATCGCCTATAACGTTTCGTATATTTTTATAAAAAATATATATAATGACTTTTTTCTGAGGAGGTCATTGATTTTATAACTTGCATGACGTTTGCAATAGTTGTTAAAGCACCGATAATATGAATATTTGTCTTTTCAGATAATATGGCAGCAGAAGCATCTACAAAATTGTTTAACTCTTTTATAATAAAAGCAGCGATAGAAACAGCACGCGAACAATGTCCAGAAAAGACTTTGGACCAAAACACAGTTGCAAATGCACGGCAAAAGGCTGCATCAACAGTAAATGATCTTTCCCAAATCTTACATAAAATAAGAAAGGAAGGAAAGAACGGCGAAGAAGTAGTTTCACATTTAACACCTGAAAGGATATCAAAGATAAAGAAAGCCCTCGATATGAAAACTTATCAAATCAATATCAACGAAATAGAAAAGAAAGCTCAAATTAAAAGAAATGAAAAAGATATGTATCCTGCAATTACCATGATTACGCTTGGTTCATTAGGAAATTTGAAGCAGGCAAGTGACTATCAAATAGCAAGCATTGTTGTAGAAGCTATCATTCTGGTCCTGGAGTTGATCGGAGTTGAAATTCCTGATGACGAAGAAGAAATTAAGAAAGTTATTGATATTGTTATAACAGAATTAGATAAAGACCATAAGCTGCTGGAAGACGTTGAACAGATAAGGAAGGATAAGGACAATTACCCAGCTATGGCAAAAGATATTTTCGTTCTGGTAGTTGATACCTTTGAAGACGGTATATTCTGGCAGATTGTGAAAGCACTTCTTTCTAACATGCCTTGGTATGAGTGGGTGGCGACCTCTGCACAGATTGCTGCCTTCATTGCGATGTTGGTTGCTACCGGTGGAATTGCAGATATCGCTTTATTAGTTGCGAAGTTAGTAAATGCTGCATTCTTTTTGGAAAAGCTTGTTAATCTAGGAACCCTCAGTAAAATGAAGATGTCTCTTTCTGCATCTTAACTTTTCGAATGTAAATCCAACTTAAAAACAAAGTGGAACAATTGCGGTGACTTTTCATTTAATAATAATAGCTTCGACTATAGAACTTTCAATATTCTATAAGATACAAAAAGATCAATAAAAATTACCATAAGAGAAGTGTACAAAATCAGCTCATATATCGTATCTTAATACATGCAATGTATGTTATATGTGATGATCTGTAACAAAAATCAATGATATGATAATATTTCATCATCCGTATTTTTTATAATTGTTTTTTTTATTTATATACTAATATCTACACTCCTTATGTTCTAATCTTGAAGAAGAAAAAATAACATTACAAATAAAATTATGTGTCAATATTGTTATTGTTGATTAACATCCGAATTATGAAAAAAAGAAGTGTGTTGTGAACCAATGAGGCAAAAATCCTTGAATACCCAAATGCCAGAAAAATATTTCGAGAGTAAAAACTAAGGATATTCTTATCTTTTTGGAATTTTGGGTCCTCAATGCTGTTCAACTTTGTACCTGTTTGGATTTATAACAATTTTGGTCTGAGCGTCACTGATGAGTTTATGTAGACGAAACGCGCGTCTGGTGTATTTAATTATAATCCTGGTACCTTTGATAACGTTTTACACGACTGGGTCGATGCCACTGCTGGTGGACGTTTCGTCTCCGAGGGTATCACCAGCTCAGTAGTCAGCACTTCGGTGTTGACATGAATATCAGTTATATGGTCATTTTTATAAATTTTCTGTTTACAAAACTTTGAATTTTTCGAAAAACTAAGGATTTCTTTATCTCAGGAATAGATAACCTTAGCCGTAGTTGGTACAACTTTTTGGAATTTTGAGTCCTCAATGCTGTTCAACTTTGTACCTGTTTGGCTTTATAACAATTTTGGTCTGAGCGTCACTGATGAGTCTTATGTAGACGAAACGCGCGTCTGGCATATTTAATTATAATCCTGGTACCTTTGATAACGTAATACACGATGTTTGGAAAGATGCTTGACTGTGGTTATGGAATATCACAGTTTCACATATATGACGACGTAATGTTCGAATTACTACAATGTCGTCATGTTACAGATATCGGAGATAAATACCATTATATTTTTTTTGCCCAGCTTTACAAGATGAAAGAAGACGATTTATTCCAAATGAACTAACACACAGACATATTCTTATTATCGGCTGGTTATTAGATAAAGCAGAAGTCATCGACGCGCTTACGATTACCTTAAAATATGATTGAAAACCAAGACTTTTAATGATTGTATTTTAAATCCCGGCATGCAAAAACCAGGAGAAGACGGCCATCTTGGTTGGTTGGCAAAGTTACCGGACACATTTTTTTAAACTAAATACCCAAATAATGATTGGTGCCAAGTTTGGTTTAATTTGGCCCAGTAGTTTCAGAGAAGATTTTTCTAAAAATTACTAAGATTTTCGAAAAATGGTTAAACATTTACTATAAAGGGCAATAACTCCTAAAGGGGTCAACTGACCATTTTGATCATTTCACTTATTTGTAAATCTTACTTTGCTGAACATTATTGCTGTTTACAGTTTATCTCTATCTATAATAATATTCAAGATAATAACCAAAAACAGCAAAATTTCCTTAAAATTACCAATTCAGGGGCAGCAACTTAACAACAGGTTGTCCGATTCGTCTAAAATTTCAGGGCAGATAGATCTTGACCTGATAAATAATTTTACCTCGAGTCAGATTTGCTCTAAATGCTTTGGTTTTTGAGTTATAAGCCAAAAACTGCATTTTACCCCTATGTTCTATTTTCATTAAGATTAGCGTACTTATTCTATTATTTATTCTTATTTATCCTTTCTAAATTTGTAAATAGAAAAAATAGAAAAAAATCTTAGTTTTAGAGGAAATTGAAATAGGAAACGAACAATGAAACATTTATGGACTAAGTGATACGTACTTTATCTTTCCTTTCGAACATCTTTTATTGAGCGTCGTTATTAGTATTTTGTTGAAAAAAAAGGCGTATGACGTTTTATTTATAAATGCGAACTGCTTGCAAAAGCATTTTCAATTTCGAACGTGAAAGGCTGGCCATTCCTTTAAATAAATATTCATAAAAATGGTTATATGCGAATTTCTATTTTCGCCAAAAACGAATTCCTGTTTCCGAATTCATAAGAACACATCTGCTACGTGCGAGATTCGAACTCGCAACCTCCGTGTTGACAGACTCTTTCTGTCAACCATTGGCCTCACCAGCCATTTCAATTGTCTGATAATCAAGCATTGTTAAGTATATCACCAATTAAAAACCCTATTAGTAGCTAAATTGTTAATACATTTTACATGTTTGTGATTCCTTAATTTCTGGTGTAAAAGTCATAGAAATTTGTATATTTGGACCTCAGGGAAAATTACTTTGTCATCATTCAGATTCGTGTATTCAAAACGCAACGAAAAAGTGCTGTGATTCCTAAAATGTAAACTTTCTAAACCTTATATTTGAAGAGAACAATTTCAATTTATTTTTTAATGAACCTTAATTCTCAATGGTTCTAGTTGAGAGTTATCAATACATTACGAAACATTAACTGCTAAAAATTTAAATTGGTTAAATATTCCTTACTCTTTAGCTTTACAGTCGTTACACTCAAGCTCTAAAAACAATAAAGTTAGGAGGAAAAGATATAAATAAAGACGTTTTATGGTTTTAGGAATGAACAAATAGAGATATGAGTATAATGCCTCAGTTATCAAGCTCTTGATTTTACAGTAAATTGTTATTCATGAGCTTCAAATAACATGATAAGCCGAATCATTTAATTTGCATGATATGACATAATTTATTTTCTATTTTAAGAAAGAAACATAATATGATCATGAATCTTTTTATTCATTATTCAAAACACTATTCTATTGCACTTTTTAAAATTCGGTGACTCTCCTTGTTCTCGTATTTCTACATGTTTCTGAATGTTTATAATTACAGCAATTGGTAGTAGACATTTGCGGAAACTGTCATACACCTACGATTAGGATAACAATAACACTTATCAGTAGCTTTTAAATCTTGGGCTTTCTCAAAGTGTAAAAATAAACCGTCGATCCAAAACAATGTAACGATAGTAATGTTTTTCTGTAGTTCTGTCCCTATTCAAAAGCATTGGTCGTGAAGAAAAGGGTGTTCCAACCCCCGGAACAGCTTGTAATCTCTCACTGCGATGTTGTTCATTTCGACACAAAGTTTATACGCAAATCTATTCAATTGATTGTTAGGGATTAAAAATGCAAAAGTGTAGTAGGCGAGCAGAAATTGTTAAAAAAATCACAATCACAAGTCGGCAAGGCAAAAGTTGCGGATACAAAGTTGTAATCGTGCATAACTGAAACGACAACAACATTTCTATTTCAAACGAAATAGTTTGAAGAGTATCCTCTGAACAATACTTTTGCTGGTTTTCGTATACTGATCATTGCATTAATAGTACCCTTTGTCGCGGGGAAAGTCTATTGCTTCTGCTGATAATATATATGTCATACATTTATCTACGGTCCTTATAAATCATTGTCTTCAAATGTTCGGCTTTGTACGGTCCTGATGGTAAATCCAGAAAAGTGTTTCGGACACATGAAATTTGAACGTGTTTCTTACATCTTTTTATTTTTTTATTTTTTTTATTTTTTATGAGAAGACACCATTTACTATTTTGTATCTGTATTGTTGGTTTGTTGTTGTATTTTGAGATGATCCCTTGTTTTTGTCACCTGTAATCGTAATTTTACAGTGTAATCCTATGTAAAGACCTAGTTTCCGCAAATGTCTATTAAGAAACTAGCTGCACTTACTATAAGTGTAATTTTTAAAAACGTCAATAAATATGGCGCATTGTTAACAAGAAATTATAGAAGATAGCTGATTTCACTTGCTAGCAATGCATCACCCAAGGTGCAAACCCGAACTTTGCAGAATCACGATACCGTTTGTGACAAAATAAAATTCAGACCAGTTAATAATGAAACTAGTAACTGATCTATTGTATATACGTATAAAAATGGTTCATTAAAAACGAATGAATATCCTTTTGATAAAAAGAAGGTTGGAAATGATAATCAACGACACTAAAAGATTTGTTATCTTCTAAACATTCCTAAGGACTAAACAATGTTAAATAAAACTGAGGACATTTCCGACTTGCTGCGTGTCTCGGTGTTTTGTACATCCAACATTTATGGATTAATTTTTGATTTTCTGTTATGGTTTCGGTAGAATAATATGTTATATCTTATCGTTTTTAATCCAAATAATTATAGAATCGCCTTTCCATACTATCATTGTCATAAACATTTTTTGGACGAATATTGTAAAATAATGGTTTAAAGTTCGATATTTCATGTTAGTTACGTATGGACGTCACTGTTTTTTTTTTATATTGATATCCTATGGTAGTGGATGGAATATGTTCGTTGTTCTTCTGCGGTTTTTATGTTTTATCATATGTTTAGTAATAAATACAGTAGTTTTGCATATGTGATAAATAGCCTGCTGTTTAATCCATATCGCGCAACTTTGATGCGCACCCTTTATCGCATACCCTTTATCACACCCCTACCCTTTATCGCATACCCTTTACCACACCCCTACCCTTTATCACACCCCTACTTTTTTTTTTTACTTTTTTTTTACATAAAGTCAGTTTTGGTTGTTTTTTTTTGCTTAAGAAACATTTTCCTCAGAATAGGTAAATTTTTTGAATGACGTCACGAACGTCGAGTTTTCATATTGTATGTGACGTCACGAACGTCAAGTTTTCATATTTTTTGGCACACTAAATGCAACTATGAAAAATACAAAACACACTAATTAATACAATAATAAACAAAATATTTTTAAAACAACAGCACGCAAATTGTAAGGTAACCCAGGTGCTTCGGATAAGTAGTTGAGCAGTTCTTTTAAGGCCTTTGTAACAAGACAAAAGTAGAACTGAAGGTAACCCAGTGCTATGGATCAGAAAACAGTTCATATAATATAATACTCTTCTGTTGAAATATATGATAAAGTGTATAATACATGGCAAAATCCGTATCACATGCCGTATCACCCTCGACCAATATCATCCCTCGGGCCTAAAGGCCTTTGGGCTGATATTGATGTCTCGGGATGATACGACATAAGATACGGATTTTGCCATGTATTATTGGTCCGTGTATATCTGCGTCCATTCGCTTTTCGTTTTGAAATATCAAAAACAAAAAACAAAAAACGAAAGTGTTTTCATTTTTCATTTTTGATTTCATAAAAACCAAAATGAAAAACGAAAGTGTTTTCATTTTTTGTTTTTGATTTCTTAAAAACCAAAATGAAAAACAAAAGTGTTTTCGTTTTTCATTTTTGATTTCACAAACAAAAAACGGAAAACAGAAGTATTTTCATTTTTCAATTTTGATTTCTCAAAAACTAAAATCGAAAAATGAAAGTGTTTTCATTTTTCATTTTTGATTTCACAAAAACAAAAAACGAAAAACGGAAGTGTATTTATGTTATCTTTCCAACACAGTTTAATTGTCATTCAAAAAATGACAATGTTGTCATTTGTCATTCATTTAAAGGTCGTTAAAGTATACATGCACAGCGGTTGTCAGATCAATACTACTTTAATCGAAGATAATGTCGACGGATGCAAAAGTCTTTATCAATCTAAACAATAAGGGTGCGTGATCTTTACTTTTAAGTTTCGAGAGGTTAATCTAAGATGATAATATTGTAGCGTAACAGCCTCTTTTACAAATAAAGCAAACTATATATTGTTGGCGAGGGAAGGGCTAAAGGACTCCAGAAGAACTGGAAAAAATGATACAAAATCTTTCACACCCTTTCTTAATCTAAAGCGCAAGTTTTAATTTATCTATTTTATTATGTTCTGGTCTCGGAGCAAAATATATAGATACAGTGTAAGACTTTTAGTATTTACATGTATGAACAATATTTAATAAGATTGTTGAACGAACGCGTTCAATTTTATTCTTGTCAATTTTTCCGACCGAGCAGAGCGAGTCGAAAACAATTAAATAGACGTCTTTCAAGCCAAAGTTAATATGTTTGCTATACACACATATGATTTTATTAAACTTGGTTATCAATTGTTAATCAAAAATACAGTCCTAGATAATAAAAAATCATGAAATATTTGGTCTAGTAATAAAAAAAAAAAATCACACAAAAATCAGTAGTTGTCGTTTGTTGATGTCGTTCTCGCTTCTCGTTTTGTTTTTTAGCTCACCTGGCCCGAAGTGTCAAGTGAGCCTTTCTTATATCTTGGCGTCCGTCGTCCGTCGTCGTAACTTTTACAAAAATCTTCTCCTCTGAAACTACTGAGCCAAATTCAACCAAACTTAGCCACCATCATCATTGGGATATCTAGTATAACAAATGTGTCCGATGACCTTGCCAACTAACCAAGATGGTCGCCATGGATAAAAATAGAACATAGGAGTAAAATGAAGATTTTGGCTTATATTTCAGAAATCAAAGCATTAAGAGCAAATCTGACAGGGATAAAATTGTTTATTAGATCATTATCTATCTGCCCTGAAATTTTCAGATGAATCAGACAACCTGTTGTTATGTTGCTGCCCCTGAATTGGTAATTTTAAGAAAATTTTGCAGCTTTTGGTTATTTTCTTGAATATTATTATAGATAGAGATAAACTGTAAACATCAATAATGTACAGCAAAGTAAGACCTACAAATAAGTCAACATGACGAAAATGGTCAATTGACCCCTTAAGGAGTAATTGCCCTTTATAGTCAATTTTTAACAATTTTCATAAATTTGTACATTTTTACAAAATATTTTCCACTGAAACTACTAGGCTAAGTTCATTATAGATAGAAATAATTGTAAGCATCAACAATGTTTTGTAGAGTAAGATCTACGAACACATCACCATCACCAAAAACACATAGACCAAGGTGAGCGACACAGGCTCTTCAGAGCCTCTAGTTATATATAGAGTTTAGACCTTTGGTTTTCCGGTTTGAATGGTTTTGCACTAGTCATTTTGGAGGATCCTTATAACTTGTTATTCGGTGTGAGCCAAAGATTCGTGTTGAAGAGGGTACTTTAACCTATAATAGTTTCCTTCTACACACTGTGACTTGGATGGAGAGTTGTCTCATTGGCACTCATACCATGCACATCTTCTTATATCTATATATTCTTTCGATATTTTTGATTGGGGTCTGGAGCTGGCATGTCAGTTACTGCTAGTAGTTCTTTGTTAATTTATGAATCATATTCGTTTTGAGTAGTTTCTTTTGTTTACTATTTTGTCATCATACTCGGATTTCTTTTAAACTGAGTTTCTCTGTGCATATTGTTGTGTGTTTGTTTATTCTACATGAGCTAGATATAATTGTATAGCGGGAGGGTTGAGATCTAACAAAGCATGTTTAGCCCCGCCGTATTTTTGCGCCTGTCCCAAGACAGTAGACTCTGATCTTTGTTAGTTTTTTATGGTTTTTTTTGTCGAAGTTAAGTGTGACGTCCATTTTCACATTACTAGTATATATTTTTATTTAGAGACCAGCTGAAGCCCGGATTTTCTCGTTGTGTTGAAGAATCATTGGTGGCCTTCGGCTGTGCTCTTTGGTTAGGCTGACTGTTGTTTCTTTGACACATTTTTATTTCCATTCTCAATTTTATTGATTGATCAGTTGATTGATTGATTGATTGATTGATTGATTGATTCATTGATTGATTGATTCATTCATTGATTCATTGATCATTTTACTACAAGCAAAAGTCATGATCATTTGAAAATCCTTTATTTGTATAGTAGTGTTAATTTCACCAATGAAACTCGACATTAATGTTTGTCTTAATATTAAATTTCTTTGTAAACTCTAAAATTACCGTCTGATTATAATAAGACACGCAAGAATAAAAAAAAAATATTTGGCCTTCAATGTTTCCATAATAGATTTCCGGTAATTGTTCTGCATAAAACCCTATGGGAAAGCACATTAACTAAATTTTCCAAACGTTTATTGGAACCTAATGATATGGCAAGGTGTTGCAACCTGTAATGTAAAAATGTTACAGCCCATTGCACTAAGTGTGTAGGCAAAGGTAGCCTATCCTTGGTTAGCTTGCTTGTATTATTAGGTTAGGTAAACTACCCTCCTTTAAGAGTAGACTAGTTCGACAAATAACCAATCAATCTGCCTGTAGGACTAGGCTCCTTCTACATCAGGGTGGTATACCTTACCTAGTTACTTCATAGTTCAGCTAACAAACAAGCGATCCAAAGATATTACCTTTGTCTACACACTCAATATAAACGGCTGCAATGAAAATGCGGAGTTTGTGAGACCAGGCTCAAGCAACCAGTCGGTAGCAGTCAGTTTTCAAATATATAAAAACAAATATTGCATAAGACTCCAACGTACTTAAAATGTTTTTATTAATATATAACCACTATATCATCAGTTTTTAAAATATAATTAAGCAGTCAAAGACACTTTTCAATGAATTTTAAAATTTCATTTCTGGTTTATTTAAGAATTGAATTCTTTTTTTTTGTTACTTCATTGAGGTGTAAAGCGATGCCCGAAATACATTTTGTATGAAAAGCGGAAGCGCTTCATTCTGAAAATGTACGCACGGTCAACGCTTTTACAACCCTATGAAGTTACAAAAATAAGCATTCAATATTTATAATTACATGTTTTAGCTAGGATCATGAAAACACGATTTTTATCAAGTGTTTATTAAATTCACCTTTGCACTTTATTGTGGGACCTCGTGTCATCATGAATAATGATTTTCGTTGTGTAATGTAACATGAGATGTGCAGTTAGCAAATCAGAATAACGAATTATAATGAAACATACATCTTATGTTATTATTAGTTATATTAAGCCAAAATCAATCGCTTTCGATATATTACACAGCGTACTGCCCGCTTTACATTTTAAATAGTCAACACTTGGAGTGTTTATAGAATCGTAAATAATTATGATTTTTTTTAATGATTGCAAAATTGGACTATTGGGTGAAATAGCTTTCCTTATTATCGGCATCCTGTCAAATAGTTCATGAAAAGTAATAATAATTCTGCATTAAAAGAAAAGAAAGTTGCACTCGTGCTTTAACTTTTTTTTGCCACACAAAACTGTTTTTACAAAACATTCTACCTCTGAACTGTTGGATTTCGCTTAAATATGACTGGACAAAAGGTTAAGATCTTTAGCTTACGTTCTCAACTAGAGCAGATAAAAATTTATTAACTGTCTGGTAGGGGTTTTTGTAGGTATACGACCTCAACTTTAGACCTACTTTAGAAAACAAAACTAAGCAGAACAACACCCTGGATTTTTCTACTGTAGACCCCAGCTACCCAGCTTTCCTTTGCACCTAGTGAGGACAATTTTTATTACATTTTCGGTAAGGATGGGGTTCGGTGTTCGACCCCAACTTTGGACCTATCTTTGAAAAAAAAAATAAGCTAAACAGCAACCTTGATTTTTTTTCTCCAGCAGACATCAGCTACCAAGCTCCCCTTTACACATTGTTCGGACAGAAGTATTTCCGTAAACATTTGTTTATTAACTTTTATGTAATGATGGGGTAGGGTGGGTAACTGCGGTCCACTTGAAAAAAAATTACAGGAACTCCAATGTGGTGTGGTCTATGCAGAACAATTACCGGAAATCTATGGTAGTTTGCAAAATAATAGTCTTTTTATAGTCTTTTTTTATAATGTGATATGTAAAATGTTGGTAAATAATGAAAGCATGCTTCTGAATTAATAGACATAGAAATAAAGAGAAACCATATGATAACCAATAGCAATCTCCCAGAGACAAACTAACGTTCATTAAGGCAACTAGTATGATGGTCTGGATTCGGGGTTCTTAATTTCTGTATTCTTTGATATTTTATGCCATATTTCTTTCTCTATTCTTTATACTTTTGACAATTATTCTCTTATCATTACATTTTAACACCATTATTCTAGCTATTTTATTTATTTCTTGGTCCATTGTCTCTATTATTTATATTTTTTGTCAACTATTCTCAATTCCATAATCCCCTATCAACGACCTCTAGTTAATGTTAATGTCACCTTATAGTCTTCACAAATAAGCAAAATTAATACCTTATAGGCTCCTAATGACAAACCAATTTAATATCCCAGTTTGAATTGTGAAATTGCGGAAATTTTGAAAATTAAATCAAGCAAAATACATTATCTTCCTCGTGGTTCGTAACATACTGGCAGATGGATCTTGGTCATCAATTCTAATAATCTTGGATCGACCTTTCTAAACTTAAAAGTAATAAAGTTCACGCATCCATATTGTTCCGATTGCTAAAGACTTTTGCATCCGTCGACGTTATCTTCGATTAAAGTAGTATTGATCTGACAACCGCTGTGCATGTATACTTTAACGACCTTTAAATGAATGACAAATGACAACATTGTCATTTTTTGAATGACAATTAAACTGTGTTGGAAAGATAACATAAATACACTTTCGTTTTTCGTTTTTTGTTTTTGTGAAATCAAAAATGAAAAATGAAAACACTTTCATTTTTCGATTTTAGTTTTTGAGAAATCAAAATTGAAAAATGAAAATACTTCTGTTTTCCGTTTTTTGTTTGTGAAATCAAAAACGAAAAACGAAAACACTTTTGTTTTTCATTTTGGTTTTTAAGAAATCAAAAACAAAAAATGAAAACACTTTCGTTTTTCGTTTTGGTTTTTAAGAAATCAAAAACAAAAAATGAAAACACTTTCGTTTTTCATTTTGGTTTTTATGAAATCCAAAATGAAAAATGAAAACACTTTCGTTTTTTGTTTTTTGTTTTTGATATTTCAAAACAAAAAACGAATGGACGCAGATATACACGGACCATTATTCTCTATGTATCGACTATTATATTACTTGATTATGCGTTTCTCTGTTATAAATGTTCTTGCGTGTGTCTCTTTTGTATTTCTGTCACGTAGTGTTTTATCGATATATTTGTTTTATCATTTTCATAAAGCAAGATGTTTAGCAAGCCATTAAACCAGGTTCAATCCACATTTTTTTTCTTAAAATGTCCTGAACTTAGTAGACAGGAATATGGCAGTTGTTATCAAATAGTTCGTTTCTATTTGTGTTGGCGTTTGTTTTTGTTGCACTTTGGTATTCGTTATACTCAGGCACATGGTTTGGACAACTAGTTTATAATTATCCACTGTTAGAAAAATGGGTGCAGAAATATGCTTAACTCTTGGTCTTCGTCAGACCGGCAGTACAATTTGCCAACAGACTGTGCGGAATGTATTAATGAATAATTTACGGATATAATATTTTATAAATAGCAAATTAACTTTTTATGCCATATAAAACTACATGTATATCGATTACTAACCTCGTGCTTGTAATTCCTATAGACAAAAATAATATGGAAATAAAGAAATTTAAAAGTATTATAAGAAATAACCAAGGTTGGTTTTGTCCTTTTTAGATTTTTCTTAAAATTGGACAAATATGCCAAATTAGTCCTGTCTAGGCGTTTGAAGATTTTTCTAACTTTGTAACAAAATATTACTCTAGGGTTTTTAAGTTCTCAACATCCTAAAACACCAAAATGTTGCTGCTAAAAGCATTACGTTCACTTTTAGTCTGTGTTAAATTCAGAGGAAATTATTTTTGCTTCAAATTTGAAGTATAGTTGTTGATTGTTCTTTTTACGCATGTGTGATATTACACTGTTTCAAATAGAAATATTTATATTTATTAAAGAGGAAATGTTGTAACAAAGTTCTACTTTGTTTTTATATATTTTGCTTTTGGTAAATACCTGATATTAGATGTTTGAAGCCTGAAAATTCAGGTATTGTGATATTCAATCTACTGCGACAATATAATGTTTTGAAATAATCATTTCGTTGTTTTTGTCAATATTTCATTCTCAACCCATGTTAATTTTTATTTACAATACATAATGTCCGTGAAGATATAATGTTGATTATTTCTGTTCACGAGATGACTTTAATTTTCTATTTATATCTAAAGAAAAAAATCAGATGGATATGAATAATTTACCGATATAATATTTTATAAATAGTAAATTAACTGTTTATGCCACATAAAACTACATGTATATCGATTACTAACCTCGTGCTTGTAAATACACGAATAAGAAACTAGATATCTTTTTGGCGATGGTCTTAGATTACAAATGAGACGACAATTATAAGTTAATAAAACTTTGCATAGAAGGGAATCATTTAATATTCGGTAGACCAAGTTTGGGTTTCTCCTTTTTATGACAAAATAGTTCTGTCTAGGCTTTTTTAGTTGCAAAATCTTTAAAATCATTTTAAACAATGAAATTATTTTGGTTAAGGAAAACAGGACTAAAAAAAAAATTGTGATACAACGTGTTTTGAAAACTGTCAATTTTCTAGTTAACAATTAAAGGAGACATTTTTTTAGAGATTGTATATACAGTATATAAAGATCAAGTCGTCACAGTTGTAATGTCAGACCATCGCTTAATACATATTTTTTTCTTGGAACTACAAGCACGATGTTAGTTACCGAAATTTTAAAATTTATACATGTAATTTTATAAGACACAAATAGTTAATTTCTCAAATATAAATAGGTAAATTATTCAAACTGCATACATCATATCATTTTCTTTAGATAGAAAGTAATAGGTTTTACCATAAACAACAAAAATTTAAATAATATTTACAGAGACGGACGAAGAACATCGTGTATTGTTAATAAAAAAAACCCACAGTTTTGAGAAAACTATTGATGAAAGAAATCCTCTAAAATTCCACAACTCACTGATTAATTGTAAACGGAAGAATTACAACTAGATTCATATCTCAATACCCTAAATTTCAGACTTCCAACATCTTCGATCTGGAGGTGTACCAAAAACCCTTTTAAAACACTGCGTAATATGCCTCAAGCTTAGAAGGAACATTCGACACCAATTTCCTCTGAATTTAATGCTATGGTAATAACTAATAGTCCCATAATCTGTTCGTAATTGAATAGTGCAAAAGATGAAACATTGTAAAATGTTTACTAAAAGTGTAATATCACCAAATCAAAGTACGTCACATCTGGTGGCACAGGAAAAAGAGCCGAAAAGGAAATACATCCCAAATTTCATTACAGTAAACAATTAGTAGCACACAACAACCACTTAACATCAGGTTCCTTACTTATTACAACTGCAATCACAAAGTTTAAGGTAGAGGCTTCAAGGAGCCTGTTTCGCTCCCCTGATATTTTTGTTTAAGTTTGACTCATGAAATAATGCAACCAGTTGTTGGCGTGACACGGGTTATGTTCTTCTCATATTTTTTTATGATGGTATAATACTAAATCCCTAGGAGGGATTGTGCCTGATATTCATATTATGATGACATAATTTTTCAATCAGTTTAAATGAGGTCTAGAGCAGGCATGTCAATAACTGCTGGTAGTTTGTTGTTATTTATGTAGTATTGTCATTTTGTTTGGTTTCATATTCTGACATCGAAACTGAGTTTTACTGTGCGTTTGTTTTTTTTCTACATTGGCTAGAGGTATAGGGGGAAAAGTTTTCTATGGGTACAACCAAACTTCAAAACCAAATTTATATATATCTTTGGAAGAATTTAGTAAAGGTTTAAAAGTAATTTGTGATAACTCAATCCCTGGCTTCATAATTTACATAATACAATACATATATTACCTTCGTTAAAATCAAAAATGTAACAACAGACACGAGCATAGCGAACGAGTTGTGAACTATAAACACCGTAAGATGATGCTTAAGGAACATCACCATCCAAAAAGGGAGATTAAAAATAGGGAACGAAAACTCGTCCCTTTTGACGTAAATTTAAGTGTGGAGTTTCCCGTTTAAAACCGAAATATCTAAATCTAGGAAAGGACGGTTATTACCGTTTAAATTTGATTTATTTAAAGTAAGTTTATCAATTAAATGCAGTTTAGATGGGTCTTTACTGAGTTTGGTCATAAACTTTGATTCATAGCAGTACAAAAAAGAGTATGTTATTAAAGGGGCTCAATTAGTACACATTTGAATACCTATAACCTGTCGATACACTTTAGTGCCAAATCGTACATAAATATTACCAAGGAGAAAATTAACAGCTGCAATTATCTAATCATACCTCCAGTAAGTATATATATCATATTTACCTTTTTCATTAGAGAAGAAGGCTTTATCTAAAACATCCAAAGATTTGTATACACTCAAAAGATAGTTCATTCCGCTATTTTTATATATTTTATTACAACAGATTGTGATAAGCTTTTTGATAGTAGTTAAGGAACTTTTTAAAAGCACTAAAAGATAAGTTGAAGAACACTTACAAGAGGCCGCGATGAAACAATATTTTACTGTTTTTTGTGTACTTTAGGTAACCAATACATATTTGGGACCTTCAAATGTTCAGAAGAAGCCTTAAGTTGTGATGTAATTATGATATGTTGGTTGACTCTCTGTGGAGTGCATGGACAGGCATGTAGAGGAATTTAAAATATCATTCTTAGGAACGTCCGTGTAGTATTTATGGTATACCACCACCACATTGTTGGCTGCTATGTGGGCCGGTACAAACACAAACCGCTTTGAAGTTATTGAAGTTTATTCTGGAAATAGGCATAGTATGTACTCTTTGATTTACTTCTAAATTATTTTCAAAATTATTTATTCTATTATTTACAACATCCATACATTTTTTAAAATAAGAATCAAGAGATTTTTTTTCAGATTTTCCCTGTATTCACCACTTTTTACAAAACGAGGAACTAGCATCTTTGGTGACCTGACGACATTGTTGTCGATCTATTTTAGATGTAGAAAGATATTTTCGTCCTTTTTTAAAAAAGCTTTTAACCTCTCTGTCCTGGACAATATTGAGGCGTCCGTAATAACCTGGCCATAGGGAACATGATTCAAGTTAAATGAGTATTATTTTCTATATTGATATCTGATGTTACCGACGTATTATTAAAAATTAAATTTCTACTGTTTTTTTTATTAGTGTATGAAATAATAGGTGGTTCTGTGTTATCAAAATAGGGAGGTATAAATAGTTTAACAGTATAGTCATTAAATATACTAGATAAGTTGTAGAATCAATACCTCTGCTAAAATATTTTTTTTTTAGAAAATGACGTTTATGATCTTCAGGTTTTCGATACGCGGGAACAGCCTATGGTGGTAAAAAGCTGGAATTATATGCGATTATTCATACAATGGGCTGAAGAACAAGATGATGTCACTCTCCTCGAAAATATCATGTAATTTACTAATTGGTATTGACCTAGTTTACATAATAATTGATGCCTAACATTGTTTTTTATAGATAGGAGATCACCAATTGTATAATTTATACGATGTTTAATACGTTGATTTCGATTGATACGTTTGCCATGAGACCTATTATTTCGTTGTCTTTTATCCATACTATTCAAGATAGCAATAGAAGAAGTAGGTGATTTGTTCCCTAGTCCAAGTAGATTTTCATTTATACCCAGGGGATAACCTGTTTGAAGTCGTTTAATCCCAGACTGATCGATAAGTTTTCAGGAATCTTCAAATTGTTTATGCGATTGCCCTTGTTGTTTCTGGATCGTTTCGAGCGGTTGAAATCTAATACATTTTATAATTTAATATTGTGGTTGTGTTTACCTTAATGTTGATAAATTATACTTTTGAATTTCTTATGTTTTCGGAAGCGGTAGAGATGTTCCTGTGTTCGTTTGCAAAAACCACCCATCCTGTTTGTCTAACATGTTGTATACCACACTTTGGCTTTGTTTATGTAACCAGATAAATAAGGCTTTGTTTTTTCTTTATGCTATGTCACAAGAAAAAGAAAGCGAAAAAGCTCTCCTGTTAACACCTTACAGTATTATCAGGAGACAATCTATATCAGATTTGTCATTTTCAGAATTGCAAGGGTATATTTGTGGATACCCACGAGTATATTTATTGAATGATCTGACTGCATCAGCATTGCCACCTTTGACAATATTATAAAGAATGCTAAATTTAGATGGAGAATTTTAATGTTAACGGGTAATTTATGACTTCTTGCTTGTGAGGGTTGAATGAGTTTTCTTATTTGACGGATGTTTGAATCTATATCAAACATGTACTCATCGTTTTGCTGAATTTAATGCACAACGTCTTCACCCGAGCTAACTTCCATAATTTGTTATCATTTAGATCTTTTAGAATGTCCCTTTTCTGTACAAAGTCAGGAATATGATAATTGTTTTCCATTCGTTTGATGTGTTAGACCTCTTGGTTTTGCCAATTGATTAGGGTCTTTCCGTTTTGAATTTTCCTCGGAGTACTTTTTGAAATTTCGGGTCCTCAATGCTCTTCAACTTTATAACGTTTTTGAGCTGAGCGTCACTGATGAGTCTTATGTAGACGAAACGCGCGTCTGGCGTACTTAATTATAATCCTGGTACCTTTTGGAATTTTGGATCCTCAATGTTCTTCATCTTTATACTTGTTTGGCTTTATAAATATTTTGATCTGATCTTTACTGATGAGACTTATGTAGACGAAACGCGCGTCTGGCGTATTAAACAATAATCCTGGTACCTTTGATATCTATATTCAGTATTTTTGTGATTTTACTTTTTTCTGTAATACCGAATCTAAAACAACTTGGACTTTTTCAATTTCTATATCGAAACTATCTATAATCACGGCACCATAATATCATGACGCGGATGATAGAAATAACAGACGTCTTGACTTTTTGATAAATGTATTAGAGAGCCATAGTAGCAAGTCAAGGTGACGTTTATTAACCATAACATATTGCAAAAAGGGGGATTAAAATGTCACATATTACCCCAAAATTTGGTTCATACTAGAATTTCAATGAATTTAAGTGATACTTTTTTTCTGAATGAAACTACTGACATAAATATACCAAATGAGCAAATATAAAATTGGTGTCTTTCGTATCATTTCTTAATTCAATAATTGTCGGACTAATGTTTTGTTTGGATATGAAAATACGGACTATCATACAGTAAACAGCTCATATTAAATACATAACATATACTTGGTGTTTATATCAACCCACTATGAAGGCTGTTTTAATGTTCAGCTATCCAAAAATGAATTTTATTGCACACTTGCTCTCATATTTGAAAAATCCACAGGGGCCAAAATTCGTAAGTACACACCCAATTGTGAAGTACTACCACATGTAGGATACGGATCAGTTGACAGGTATAGTATGAGAAAGTCCCTTAAATAAAAGTATTTGTTCACTTGAAAAGTTCATATTTATATAAAAAAAAATATTGCGGATTTTTTTTATAAAAAATTATCGTGAAAGATCAGACAACGCATCTTTTTATCGTAAAAAAACAATGATTTTTTTCGTTGTTATCCTTTATTATACCAATCGATATACTTGTTATTGGTTAAAGCGTGTAAGATCTTACTTAGAACATAAATTGATGCTTTCATTTTTTAAATCATCGAAATTGACATAAGCGATCATCTTATGACTAGAACCTGAGATAAACGAGACGATTTTAATTTTGAAATTATTGAACTAGATATACATTTATTAAAGTTATGTTAACATTACCATGTGTATATTTTTTTTAATTATGCAAGTATTGAAAGTATATAATAATAAGTTAACATTTGAATAAGGGCAATTCAAATATTTCGTGCTGTACTTTTGGCGGTTGATTAAATTTAAGATATTGTCATTCGAGGTTTGCTTATGGTGCAGTAAAATAATAATGTGTGAAGAAACAGAATCTTTAATTTGATTCATCAAATGTATTTGCTTATAATATACTATATTATAATGAAAATCGTTATACTTTTGTAGATTGGTTTTTGTGTAAGATACCAGTAACGGACTAGGCAGACAGATGAACATTATATTGCATCTGTCTTTGATAAAATTATTGCTTTGCTGCTCAATGTCAGGCGAGTGGATCCCATACAAAGGTGTTGAGTTCATTTTGTAAAAAAATATTTTTTTTACGTGAAGATGACATGAAATGAAATGAAACACAACATCGGTTATTAACTCGTATAAAGAAACTGTGCTTGATTTGGATCTTTGAACTTCGTGTTTCACGATACGATGACACTAAGATTTCCTCAATATTCTTATTTCAAAACAATTTTTTTTCCAGTTTAAATAACAATCCTTTTTGATATTATTTCATAATTACATTTGAAATCATGCATTTATTTAAAAATATGCAATTAAAAGAAATTTGTAAACAATTTTGTTAATTGTTTTCGTCTTTAATAAATGTTTTATCAAACAATTACTTAACTATTTAAACTTTCGCACATATTAAATATAACGGAATTTGATGAGACTTTCGTACAAGTGAGAGGTTTAGCGCTATAATACCAAGTTCTATTTACCATTTTCTACATTTGAAAATGCCTATACCAAGTCAGGAATATGAAATTGTTGTCGATTTGCTTGATGTGTTTTGTCATTTGATTTTGCCATATGATTTGGGACTTTCCGATTGAATTTTCCACGGAGTTCAGTTTTTTTGTGATTTTACTTTTTAATACGTCCTTACGTAAGTTTCGTCGAGGAAAGCTTCGAGACACAACTAAGTGTCCTAAGATGATTTTAAGTCCATCCTAAAGTTGGTCCTATCTATCAATTTTATAGTTTCCATCTGGGTTAGATTGAAAATCCATCAAATTAAATTGTCCTCTTTTGTTTAAGTCTTTAGATAAAATGGGCTTCACTAATATATAAAAAATACCATAGAGTTCCTCTATAAAGACATAGATTTTAAAATTTCCCTCGTCATTGTTGTTGACTTTATAAACCTTTCAAATCTGTAATGGTAAAAATGTCATACATTTTTTAATTGTAATAATCTTTTGTTGCCTTCTTTTCTGATGGTTCCAAAAGTTAAATCTTAGCCAAAAGATCATGATATTTTTCTCTAGGGTATATGTTCCTTGTTTTCAAAGAAAATCTACTTATCGAATAATAAATTGGAGAAAATGGTTTAATAAAAACAAATATGTCTTCTTTTGACCAGTTCAAACCAGCTCAAGTGAAGTGTTAAAATTTTAAAATAACTATTATAATTATCATATAAAATTTCCTTTTTTTTTATTGGATACAATCACGTATTTAAAAATTATTTTTTTTAATACAAAGTTCATGAAGTTTGAGTTAGTTCTGTTTTGAATATGAAAAATACTAAAATTAGAAATTCTGTAAAATCAATGTATATTAATATTAGGAATATTATTCAGACACTATTTCATATAAAGAGTTAATCATTGAATATACATAAATTCCTAAGTTCACTAATTGTCTAAAATTATGTTCGACAATGGGTTGAATAATCATCATCAATTTTCAGGCAATAAGCTTAATGTTTGAAAATTTCAGGCAACATCTTTATGCCTAGGCGTTAGCCTATTATCTAGGATTTAACCTTAATGCCTAATTGTACTTTTTGCCGCTAACATCAATATCAAAATTAGGTATTCTAAGAAAATCAAACATTTGTGACTGAAGAATAAATTCAGAATACATGTATCCAGACTTTTCAGTGACTATCTGCTAAATAAAATATAAAATTATATCCTGACTTTTAAGTGACTATCTGCTTTATAAAATATACAAGAGGCTGTCACAACGACAGCAAACCGGATTTATTAACATTTATTTGTGTCCTGGCAATATCACAAGAACCATAACTGATGAACGGTGAAAGTGAAAATCGTCAATATCAAATTTGACCTGCATTTTGTCATCAGTATCAACATATTAAAATTTGAAAGAGCTTAGGTTGAATGGTTCATGAGTAAATGCAACAACATGAATGGAAACGCCATTTTTTGATCTTTCAAGAACTATAACTCCTGAACGGTAAAAGTCAAACTCGACATTATTAAACTTGACCTCCATTTTGTCATCAGTAACAACATACTAAAATTTGAAAAGCTTTGGTTGAACAGTTCATGCGTAAATGCACGGACACGACTGGAAACGCCAGTTTTCAATCTTTCAAGAACCATAACTCCTGAACGGTAAAAGTCAAAATCGTCATTCTTGAACTTGACCTTCATTTTGTTGTCAGTAACAACATATTAAAAAATTTAAAAAATAAATTTTAAAAGTTTTAGATGAACGGTTCATTAGTAAATGCACGGACAACATTTGTTTGCCGCCCGCCCGACCACCCGACTGCCCGACCGTCCCCCGTACATCCCCAAATCAATAACCGACATTTTTGTCACAAAATCCGGTTTAAAATTATATCCTGACTTTTAAGTGACTGTCTGCTTAATAAAATATAAAATAGAACATCTGCTTAATAAAAGACTACAATATAAAGATTACTATCAAAAATATTAACCATCATACAAACCTATGCTCAAGAATTGTATATTCCATTTAAAGCAATATTTGATACGACTACAAGAAAGCTTAAGACAAGTATTATTGTATTTACTCTTTTTGCATTCTTTTTTCGTTTTTCATTATCATCGTTTTTCCGTAAAAGTTTGTTATCCTCTCTATTGGTTCGATCTTTTTTGGCATGATGTATATGTTCATTCCTTGCCAGTGTTATAAGAAGTATGCCAATTGAAATTTGTAACACTATTGATAGGCATGCAAGAAATAAGCCAGCAATACATGTAGCATCATTCAAACAACCATGTTTTTTAAATAAAGTTATCATTACGGTTGTATTTGTCAACAACAAGGCAGTAGTCAGACTTCCCTGTGAACCAGTCTTTTGGTGACCGTAAGCAGTACTAGTGCTGGTCGCGTAATATCCTCGTCGGGGAACTTCATTCATTTGATCTTCATTCATTTGAACTTCATTCATCTTAGTTAAAAAAAAAAAAAAAGTGATCATTCGTATCTATCAAATATATTAAAGAGAAATTAATTATATTTTTATGGTCGCAATATGAATAACAACAACACAGTGTGTCTTGTTAAAAGTAAATGCTGGTCTCATTTGGTAAAATAAAATTAAACAACAATAAGTATAAACAAAACAAAGCTTGCTTGCTTGATTCACGGATTTCCATAAAATGTTCAATATCTGCAACAAGTGTAGTTAACTACTCAAGTTTACATATAGAGTTTATGTTATGAACTATTTCTGACTTAATTAAGGATGCTGTTTGCTTTTGAATAATAGGATAATTACCAAGTTATTCCCGTATGAATGACTCATTGTGTGTGTTTGTTCTCTGTAAAATCAGTGTTCTCGTACACAATAAAGTGTATACATGAATGCCTAGGTTAAAGGACTATAGTTGTTTCATAAATCATTAATGTATTTGTTACAATGGGTCTCATCAATTCATTTAATAGTTTATTTTTCTTTCAGTTGCATTATGTGTGTTTAAATGAAAAGTTTGTTTGGATGTGTATTATTTTGTCAATTATGGATAAATTTCTGATCATATACGTTGAACTTATTTTGTCTGGATTTAACCCGATAATGTTATTGTACACTTCTAAAGTATATGTATTATTGCTGCATCTATCAAGATCATTCAAATGCTACTTTAGCTCACTTACAATATAGTATAATTGAAAAAAAATCTCTCATTAACTTATTAGAAAAATCGTTACAATAGTAGTAAAAGTATAGCGGGTGTCTTTTTCTGAAGGTCCCTTCTTCCCATGTTGTAATTATACTTCTTTTGGTTTAAAATATTTTACAAATTATCATTCAACTAACAACAGAAACCGCTAAAACGTAAATTACAATTTTTAAAGAAGGTCCATGGCCCCCCCAATTCTTATAATGAAATTTGAAAGAGCATTGACCGAGAAGTGTTTTGAAGAAGTTTAAGACATATCTATCGTCAACCGTTTACACACCCAAGTATCTTCTTCATATAAGCGACACACTAGACTTCTAATTTAAGTTTAAAGTTACGCTTCGTTGAACAATTTCAATCTCAATCTTTTCGTTTCAAACTTAATTTCTTGTTCCTTTGTTTCGTTATATATATGCATCAAAAGATATGAAAACTCAGACACAAGACATGTTGGACCAAGACAACTCAGATTGATGATAAGACAACTAGAACTACCTATTAAGACAGCTCGGACCAGTTTAAAAAGACTCACAGACCACTGATGAATGCACTACAAACATTCAAAAAGATTACTAGGACCATCATTATATTTTCCAGGCAGTGTTCTAGCTAGAAACATAAATATATTTGTTATTCCGATACATTAAAAACAGGAACTAAAATCAACGTTTGATTTTCACGAAAAACAACACCATTTTATTGAACATTTAATTTTTAGATAGTTAAGAAGTGCCGGAGTATTTGTTTTAAAGAGCAGAAAAGGATTTGAAGCGAAAAAATAAAGTGAGACTGATTTTATATAAGTTTAATTTAACTGTAAATAAACAAAAAGACAATTCTTCACTAATATATTACATAATTTACATTCATACTCACACTTAGGAAACTTTTAGCATTGCATCGTACTGTTTTGTTATGTTTAAATGTTGAAGTCTCTTATTAATCTTTACAGAATGCCTCTCTTTTTATGATGTCTATATTTTTACACTAAATGTTATGTTGTATTATGAATTATTGAGAGATGAGACTTACAAAAAATATTTAAATGAATTGTAATTTTTATTAAAATGACCACATTTATAAGCAAAATCTTGCTTTTCTCACTTTTATCCTTCCAAAAATGGATAAAAAGAAAGTGAAGCATTATTTATATAAACATGTACTGGCAATGAAACGAAATCTTGATAAAAAATCAACCATCAGATTATTTGAGACTTAGCTAAATCAATTTACAATATTCTATGTTTGTAAATGAATTTATTGAGGAATCAAAAAAGCAAAAAAAAAAAAAATAAATAAGTAGGGGTCAATGTGCTTGTTTTCGAGATATTAGCAATTGTAACTTGACGGGAAAATGTTCTCTCTTGACTTTTCATAGCTTTATCATTGACCAGTTAAAGTCCTCAAAAATCTTAAAAAAATAAATAAGATTTTATTAGACTTTTACAAATGGCTTATAATTATACATGTAAAAGATTTATAAAAAGAAAAATGGGGTCCCAACGGCAAAATATTTTCAGGCATTCAAATGGATAAAACAAAAGGATTTCGAAAATCTGACAAAAAGTCAAAAACATGACAAGCAAACACCCTGAAACTTAAAGAAAGACATTATTATTCTAGCAAACTAATAATCTAAATGTATACATTGTTAAACAAATTTGAACACACCTCTTAAAAGTAATTTCAATTAAAATACGATTTAATTCACTTACATTTTTTAATTTTTACCTGTTGTTAGATATATATATATATATATAAATATGGAATCTATATCTCAAATGTCGTTAAACAATGTTTACCTCCAAGAAATATGATTTGATGTGAGTGATATATTTTGTTTATTTATAGCAGAGCGATTTCTATCGGGTCCTATATGCATGTAAATACACCCCCATGAATAGAATAAATATTATGTTTCATTAAACCGAAATTTATGGATTTAAAACCAAAATGTTTCCACCACACCCACACAGATTCTGCATAATACCGAGAAATAAAACAAAATATCAGATTTCGTTAAAACTATACTTTACTGTGCGTTTATCAAATAATTGTCACCGCGCGATTACACTTGTTCAGCATGAACAATTAAAGTCATTTAAACTGTCATTTTACTGACATTTCTTTGAATTCAATAATGTGTTAAAATAAATATAATTTTGTCCATCTATTGGAAAATATTAAATTCAAAGTCAATAATGAATTTTGGCAAAAATTTATTATAATATTCAAAAGCATTTCAATCAGAAGAAAATACAATGACTCTAGTTTACATGGTACATGAGAATATTCTAATGGATATTAAAAGTATGTTAAATATTACTGTAAAAGTCCCATAATGAACATTTGAACAACCAAATTTTCAAAATCAAAAGTGAAAGATCATTTTTACAATCGCAATAACTGTGCTTATATTATTTTGATCAAAGAATAACTATAGTAGAGTTAAGCAATTACTTTTCTTATCTGGCGGTCAAAGTCTCTTAACTCTAGAATGAAATATCGGAAAGTATTTAAATTTAAACGTTATAATAATTTTGTAAAGTTTCCAGTAAAAGAATAAAACAAAATCCCCACATTTCTGGATTGGACTTTATCAGTAACGCTCAAATCCGAATTTTATAAAGTAAATAAAGTATCAAACTGAAACGAAGAGCAATGTCATCAAACATAGCCAAATCTTTTTACAGCCAACTCTTCCTGATGGAGTTAAAACCTTAATTTCTTACAATTTTAAAATTTATAAACGGGCATATTTGAAATTGTTATTTTGATGGGGAGTTGTCTCATTGGCACTCATACCACATCTTCCTATATTTATATTTAGAAAGGTTTGTTAATAATCATTTAAGTACCAATGTATAGGCTTCTGAGCCGATGACACCCTCGGGTATTGATTGGAGGAAATGCGCAATATGATAACAATTGCCCTATTTCAAACAGTTATGAAACATTGAAACGACAAACAAAATTGTCGAAAGGAAAATACTGCTGTCTGTCTTTCATAATGTCGTTTGATGGCAATATCTCGCTGTTAACTCTCACATCAACTCTGTCATACAATTTCGTCAGCATAGTATTTAAGAAATGCTAATTTGTTATCTAACTGAATACAACGCTAAAACAATCATAACTGCAAAAGTATGTCTGACATAAAGAAAAACTTATTTTTATATACCTTCTTGAATTTGAGCTGTTATACTACTGTCCCAGGTTAGGGGAGGTTCAGCGGTTACAAATTCATCAGCATGTAGTGACAACATGAACCAAGACCAAAGACCCAAGATGCTGCGGAGGGGCAGTTTGTTTAGGGTTCAAAAGTGACACCTGTCGTATTACAAAGTGGGTGATCAATTTCATTCTGTGAAGTCACAATCGAGGAAACAAATACACGATTGTGATTACGGCAAATTCGTACGGAATCGAAGAGAACGTAAAACATCAAGTTGAATGTTATTCGTATATAATTTAATGTTGGACGTAATGCGTCTTCTGATTGGCTGACGTTGTTTTGTTTATCAGCTCATAGACACAATTTAGTGACGTGATCATTACGTCATCAACGTTTTTTCATGGTTTACTCCGGTTTAAAATGGCATTTAGAATTAAATTATAAGAAATAACTGTAATACTTTTTATGTCTATTCGAAATAACATAAAAAATGTGGTGCACACTTTAAAATAACCTGCGTAGTGTGCACCACATTTTTTATGTTATTTCTTCATAGACAGAAAAAAAATATTACAGTTATTTCTTAAATAGTATAAACAGAAAGTATATATGATATATTCGCCACTTCGTGGGAAAATGTATCAAAACGACGAATTTACGAATCTTTAAAAAGTGTGCATTATTATTTGTAGCAGACCTTTGTTACATAACACATAGTTACTTTTCCTCATACCATTAAGATGTATAAAAGTTTATTGACGTGCTTTTTTTGCTTTGTAAACAACACCGTGATAAAATACTCGATATATCTTTACTTAGTGCAGACTCAGAAATATACATAAAATAGATGTTACAAAATTCCTCCTACGTAAATCTACATGTATCAAAACCCGTTTGCATACGCTATGCCGATTTTATTGTTTTAAAAGTAGCAATTGAAAAAAGACTACAGAACTTCTGTTCGTATTTTATTGCATTATTCGCATATTTACTGATTTCAGCAAGTCAACATAGCGGCTCCTCAGTTACGAAAGGACCGTTGGATTTGACAATAGCTTACGAAAAGAAAATGTAGATTAAAGAGGGAATGTTGAGTTTGAGAATTAAAAGAATTAAACACATTTTTTTCTAGCGATTATTTACGAATAAACTCATCATAGATACCAGGACCAAAATTTTATATTTACGAAACAATTCATGCAAGCTATGTATTTGTTAGAAGGTTAGTTTTAGCTTTATCTAACAGGGAGAAAAAAAAGAACAGCCACACACACGGCATACCCACCTTCGCTTCAGTTTTTAATAACAGTAATTGTCCTATTAGAATCGAAATATTTCGTGGAAGCCATGAATAAAATTCAAGATAAAATTATATTATCACGGCCCAAGCTAAGGCATGTGTAAATTCCAACAAATCTATGGCTTCCATGAATTATTTCTTTAACAATACGACCTAACCCACTAGTTAAATTAAAAAAGTCCTTTAAAACTGACAAATTTAAACGTTATCCACCAACAGAACTAGTGGAAACAACTGTGACAATTCTTAGATTTAAGCTATATAAACCTTCCACTTGTATGACAGTTGTTTATAGTTTTATTAGGGTAATCAGCCCAAAAAAACAGACCATACTAGGCAAATGAGACAATAGTTGGAATCCTGCAGCCCTAACTTGTGTAAACATAAATCACAGACATACAACAGAAGTGACTGAAAATTGTATGTATGGTATGCGCATATTGGAGAGGTTACATTCCCCTCTTTTTTTTTTTTTTTATATAATCTCATTTTTGTCAATTGCAATGTTTACTGTTTTGGTGTTCCAAATTGGCCATGTCATTCTAAATTTCCGGGGTTTGCCAATTTACGGGAAAATGATTCACGCTTCGTACCCTGAATATTTAACCACATAATATTTAAAAATGCCTCAGCTTCGAAAGGAGCCATACTAGATATCCAAGTTTACTATATGGAATGAGCTATAGACGAAATGGCTGAAATTACCGCCTATGGTAACGCAATTACGCATACTGGCCTAGTTGATCTTTCAACTACTTATCAGTGTACAATCTAAAATAGAGATAATGGTTCGAATCCTGTCTGTGTATGTTACTTTAAACATATTTTATTTAAAAAATCATGTACATGACATATACATATACATACAGTAATACATGTATACTAAGATTTCCCCTATATGAACCCTGTCAAAAATGAAAAAGGGAAATAACGGAAAAAAGGAAGTTGATTTTTCCGTCTGATATTTCCTCATATATGTAACGGCGGCTGTGTGTGTTTCCAGGACTTTGTGAAGACTGTCTCACCCAAAGCACAGTCCTCACCATGAAGGACGCTATATGCCTAATCGCTTTGAATCTAATAAAAATTGTTAAACTTGTTTAAACATGACTAGATTTTCCTCCCCAACAAACGTGTTTTTATATTGTAGGGAAACGGAATTGTTTCTATCGTACGTTTTCGAATAAGGGAGTAATTATTACACTCGGGAAGAAAATGTTTATTGCTCTCGTTTCTACCGCAGGTACAGATTTTACTTTCTACAAGATTTCTCTTAACAAAATTTTCGTTTAGGATTGCATGTTGGTATAATTTGTTTGTTATTATCAACACCATAAATGACTTAATGTTTTGTAAATACCCCTTCAAAGACTAATATTTTTCTTTGCAGATCGCTAAGTCGATGTCAATCCCGTAAATTTAAACACATAACCAATCGTAAATGCTAACAGGTAACGGTTTGTTTTCGATTTGACGATCTTATTTCGGTCTTGTTACGATGTATTTACGGATTATTACGAGTTATAGTGAGTACTTCACGAATAGATACTGTAACTTATTGTATTCTCAAGTATAATTGACGATAAATTTGTGGAAAAGGTATAAAAGCTTACTTGTAACTCCTAAATATAGGTGGTAATTATTACGTTGAAGCTCCGATGAATAGTTGCATTTAGTGTTATACTCGTTTTATATCTTGGAATTTTGCCATTGGTTCATTGTTATAACTCGTAATTGTACCTAACAGGTAGCAAATAAACTCATCATAGATACCAGGATTAAAATCAATATTTAAATTGCCAATAAAAACTCATCACAACTCGTAAGCTATTTTTATCAACTCTTCCTTATTTCAACTTGTAGCCATATTGTTTTAGCATTATAGTGCTTCATTTATAAGGTTATATTTAAAATTGACATTTGCCAATTCAGGGTCTTTTATAGCTGATAATGAGGTATGGATTTTACTCCTTGTTGAAAATGGAACAGTGACCTATAAATGGTTATTTCTGAGTCATTTGGTCTCTGGTGGAGAGTTGTCTCATTCGAAATTATAACACATCTTTTTTCTGCTTATATATAAGTACATATATATCCAGCACTAGTTGATACAAGAATCCTTGCAATCATTAGCATTGGCATATACAGAAAGCATATATTTCAGTGGATGGCAGTTGCAGTATGTTGTACTAGTATATGTTTTCTTATTTTTTGTTTAATCACAAATCAGGCCATTATTTCTCATTTGAATTGTTTTATATTTTGTCATCTTTGGAACTTTTTATTGCTGACTATACATAATAGGTTTCGATCAACGTTGAAGACAATACAGTGACCTGTAGTTGCTTGTATGTACGTCATTTGGTGTCTGGCAAATAGTTACTACTTGGAAATTATACATTACAATACTTTATTTTCAAATAGATTTTTTTATTCCAAAATAGAAAGAAGGATTTCATTGCTTTAAACTTGAAGTATATGTTATAGATTAAAATGTGGTGACATTAAGAACTATAACGGTTACTCATGAATAACAAACATCCTTTAATAGAATTGTTCAACTTAATTAATATTCTAAAATGAAAAATGAAGGAACAAAAAGCTGTAGTGCAGTGAGAAAATACAAGATAAATTCGCAATAATGATAGAGAAAGGAGTTAAAGATTAAGGTAGATTAACTATATACTGCCATCTTGGATTATTATGCAATAGCAGTGCTATATCAATTAATTGATTGTTGACTTTCCTTTTAGAATTTTTTCTCGGAGATCAGTATTTTTGTGATTTTACTTTAAACTTTTGGCCTCGTTGTTTTCCTAATTTTGCAAATTTTGAAATAGATTTACAATTTATGTATAAGACTGTTAACTTGTACAGAGTAGAATAATTGATTTATTGCATTTTGAAATAAGATACCAAATATTTGTTTAACAGTTTTAAAATCAATCTTTAACTTGACCTTTAAGAGGAGATAACTAGATAACTAGATACCTATTTTATTTCAAAATTCAATCTCATAGACTTTTTTACTAAAAATGCATTTTTTATTCCTAAAATACAGAAAATGATTGCGAAGATCTTTTAATTTTTTCAAGAAATATCGAAAAGTGTTTTCAATTTAATTGGTATTTATATGAATCTGTTTAACAATAAGTTTATATGTATGTTGGCATTTGTTTTTGTTGCAATTCAGTTTTCCGGTTATTCCTTTGTTTTCCTTCCATAATAGATGTGTTTCCCTCGGTTGTAGTTTTGTAAATCGGATTTGGTTTATCTAAATAAATTTTTGAACACCTGTATACTACGGTTGCCGTTATTTATATAATATTAATTTGTATGTTCAAAATTATATGATCAAAGCCTAGATTTATTCTTTCTTAGAATGTCCATTAATATATATATATATTTATAAATCATCAAAATACAACAGTTTCAAATCCTTTTTGGAAATTTGACCTTAAATTATATTGGATAATTATGATTTTACCCTATTATGGCATGAATACATGAATATGCTAGGATAACCTTTTCAAAATTAGGATTTATATATAACCGTGATATTGAACAAGGTAACTGTCAATCTTTAATTTGAGCTATGCAATTAGATTTAACCGTTTAAATTCCAAATATTAGAATAAACAAAAGATATGTATAATTTTCTAAGGCTTCTAAATTACCAGCAGTAATAATTTCAGGTAATTTCATTTTGATTACACAAAAAATGTTTCATTTTAAGATATCTCCTCAATCAAAGATAAACAATCCTTGGCGATGCTATGGTTCAACAAAGCAAAATCAGAAATAAAGTTAACTACATTTTGGAAATTATCTGGCTTTTCCGATCGGTATCGTGTCCCCAAAGAAACAAAAGCAAAATTAAAAAGACCGCTTCTTCCAGATTAACATTGACAGCGAAGACAACAAATACAATACTTAAACCTCATTAAACCCATCAGGACACCGAGCGGATTATGCAGCCAGTCGATGTAGTGAAACAAACCAACTCAAAGCGGTGTCGTTTCCAAAATATAAAAAGGCAGATCGGTCCAAACTTCCGGGGCACCGAAGATCACTCCTAGATTTGTTTAAAATTTAGTTCGCATTGCTTTTGCTTAATTTTCAGTGTTGTTCTTTGCGCTGTTTAATTATTGAATATATGTGATCTTTATACCGGTATCAGACCTGTCTATACCTAGCTATTAAAAGTTACTTCAATTCCAAAATTTTACTTTCGGTCAAGTTTCAGAGGTCGAAAATATTCATGACCAATGAGTTCATAGATTTGGTTATGTCTTAGGGATTGATAACAGTCCATTACCAATCCGCAATTGAATGGTGCAAAATCACTTGATGTAATTTATCAATATATTAGATAATAGTGACAAAAAAGCCAATGAGATAGCTTGTTGTTGATGACTTTGCATAATTTGTTCAATTAAAAAGGTTTCGGACCGACAAAATAACATCGATGGGTGCAATTAAAATCTTTTGGGGTTTGTTAATTATAATATCAACGTCGACAGTTAAAGATGTTTAATCGTGAATGTAGATACAAACATGTATTTTGAATTAGAATTTAAAAAAAAAATAAAAAAATTCTAGATTACAAAATTAATGAAAATGATGTCATTTTACTTTTTGTTTCATTATGAGTTTTTTTGGGGCATTGTTATCATCCAAGTCATCATCATCTAATCAACTTGATCGTAAATAATAGTAGTAAAGATTTGTATTATTCTTAAGTAGACAAAATGAAAAACTACATTCCCATTGGAAAGTAGGTTCACATAGTGGTAGAAGTCATTTAATATAAGAAGGTGTGGTATGAGTGTCAATGAGACAACTGTCAATCCAAGTCACGATTTGTAAGAAAAAATATCAAAAATCATGTCTGTTTAAAGCCAAATGAGGAAAATATCTAAATGGATCAACTAGATTAAAGTCTTCCATTGGCTGTTATACTTTTTCTCTAGACTTTTGGTTGTTGATATTAAAATAATTATGAGTTTCAAGATTAAAACTTTGAATTAGGTTAAAATCACCACAAATAATACAAGATTGGTAATCAAATTCCTCAGTAATGTCTGCCACCTTTTGATACAAGCCAGGAGTGTCTACATTTGGCCCATAAATATTAACTATGGTAATTCTTTGTTCTTCAATTGTAATATCAAATCCAAGAAGGTTACCACCCTCATATTTTTTAACTTTGAGAGTTTGAAGATCAAAGTTTACATTAAAAAGGATGCCCACACCTCTCTGATTGGATGTAAATTAATTGAAAAGTCATTCTCCCTTCCACTGATTTTTAATGTTTAATTTGTCTTATTTGTAAATGTGTGTCCTGAAGATAGTATATATTAAAATTCTTTGACTTTATATAATTCAAAACATCTCGCCGTTTCTCCTTTATATAAAGACCTTGACAATTATAAGAAATTATTTTAAGAATATTACCCTCCATGCATGTGTTTAGCTTTAACAATATTTATTACTCTAATGATGAGTGAGTCTACATGAATATACTATGATATTTGTGAAATCAAGGGACTTTTAGAATTCTTTTCTTTTATAACTTTATAATTTTTCAAAATATGTGAAACCTTAAAACATATGTGTAATTTACAATAAATGCTTATATATGACAACATGACATACAATAGCAAGACAGAGTCCAACATTTAAATCAAATATTAAATGTGCACTCTGAGACATTTACTGTTGTTGTTTATGAAATTCACTCTAAGTAGTCTAATACTCTTATAATGTATATTAAAACATATGAGAATACCAATATACTGGTTATTATTGAAATGATATTTCAGTGAAATGTAAAACAACAAAACTATCGAACTCCGAGGAAATTTCAAAACGGAAAATCCGTAATCAAATGGCAATAACAAATGCTCAAACGTATCAAATAAAATAGATTACCACCTGAGCCGTAGTTGGCACAATTTTTTGGATCCTCAATGCTTTTCAACTTTGTACTTGTTTGGCTTTATAACTATTTTGATCTGAGAGTCACTGATGAGTCTTATGCAGACGAAACGCGCGTCTGGCATATTGAATTATAATCCTGGTATCTTTGATAACTATTTACACCACTGCGTCGATGCGACTGCTGGTGGACGTTGCGTCCCCGAGGGTATCACCAGCCCAGTAGTCAGCACTTCGGTGTTGACATAAATATCAATTATATGGTCATTTTTATAAATTTCTTGTAACAAAACTTTGAACTTAAAAAAAAATACTAATCATGTTCTTATCCCAGGAAAAGATTACTTTAGCCGTATTTGGCACAATTTTTTGAAATTTTGGATCCTCAATGCTCTTCAACTTTGCACTTGTTTGGCTTTATAACTATTTTGATCTGAGCGTCTGGCGTATTAAATTATAATCTTGGTACCTTTGATAACATTATGTTTCCTTAGACCGCAAAATATACTTATCGTCCATAATTCATGGGAAAATTCATGAAATCTAGCCAACCCCGCAGTTTAAGTAGCAGTCCAGCTAAGAATCATGGAAAGGGTGATACATCCATAGTGAAGGATATTCATCTGCTATAGTTTAATTGATTCAACTTGAGGCAAAATTAATATAAATGGCAATTTGCACATGAAATCAAGCTGTTGCTATGGAAACGGCTGTTCCTAGCAACAAGGTGTTTAATGGCCTTAAAAACCCAAAATTTGTATATTTTTTCTAATTGGAAAAAGTGCAATACTTATGAACTGTATAAAAAGTTTATACCAGGTCTTTCAATCTAAAATGTTCAACTTAAATAGGAAACATTTGAAAAGATGGATACAAGAAGGGAAACTTGGTTACCATGACAACCAATTAACAAATATTTTCAAGTTGGAAAATTGTCAAAAATTAAAAATTTTCAAACTCTATTATCTCCCTAGACGCTGATGATAGAATTGATTTGTTTGATCATACTATTTCAGTTGACTCTTTTCTAAAACATATTAAAAATAAAAAATGTAGCCTAGTACATAATTTTCATAAAAATGGTGATCATGTCGTCACGTTTTTTACAATATTTATGCACTTTTTTCTCAATAATTATATAAATAAGCTTTCTGTAGATAACTTTATTTACTTTTTATTGCTAGTTTAATGTGAATAATGTTTTAAAACC
The DNA here is from genome assembly GCA_019925275.1 of Mytilus edulis. NCBI lineage: Eukaryota > Metazoa > Mollusca > Bivalvia > Mytilida > Mytilidae > Mytilus > Mytilus edulis. The sequence goes on along the minus strand of CM034360.1, from coordinate 12,210,995 downwards.
ATATTAAAAGATAGTCCGTTGAATTTTGAAGCAAATACATAGATAATTTTTGTGACTATGGACTTTTTAAGGTAAATACGATACGATTTTGCAGGTAAATTGTTTTGTAAAAAAAACGAAATTGCGATTCAATCAGGGATTTTATCGACAACTTTCAACTGGTCCGCCGGACCATCAGGTGACAAAATATACTGGTCCGACTCAAATTCTACTGGTCCCGGACCACCGGACCAGCGCTAATTTCGACCCCTGCTTACAACCCACATCTCCTTTCTTTCATATAGACTTGAAATAACAGCAAATGCAAAATGGTGACAATAGACCCTTTGGTCAGTTATTTGGTGAGGTAAGGGACAGACAAGTACATAAGCTATAGCTAACAGCTGGTATTATACATGTAATTGACTTTTCTAAAAACCCATTGCAGTATACATGTACAAAAGATTATTCAAAACAAGAGGAAATGAAAATATGTCTTCTCAAAAGATTTATTGTTCATTTATAAAGTTAACATTTTGATATATTTTCAAAACAATGCGAGCAAAAATCTGTATACATTTGTTTATATTATATTCAAATATCATTCAAGTAAACTTTCAGCTCCATATTTTTTTTTTTATAATATTTGCTTTGCTTTGTATCTATAGGAAATTATTCTTGTAATTCTTGTTCTGTGTTCTTAAGCTTCGTTCAAACAATCCCTCAATGTTCTGTGTACTGTAAAATGTACATCATTTGTAGATAAAGACAAGCAAGAACTTTCTCCATCAAATCACTTCTTCCTCTCACATGAACCACCATTGTGTGTGTGAAACCTGAAATAAAAGACAGAATTTCCTAATATAAAAGAATAAAGTCAGTGCATAATGTATTGTTGAAAAATAGACCATCAGTTTTATAATCCATTTATTATTTATTAATTAAAAAAATATCACTTACCTTATTCAGTACTTGTTTTCTTGGTAGACTGGTTAGAAATACCTAAAAAATAAGACATAAAATGTTGAACATAATATCAGTACATGTATAACATAGAAGATACAAGTTTTCATTTTGTTCAACAATGTTAAAAGATCAGGATGATCTTCAATCAGCATGATCAGTAAATACAATAATTTGTAATTATAACATTTATAACATAACAATTGATAGAATTTATAACATACATGACATATGGGGAAGTGGTTTTTAGTATTTAGTCATTAAAAAAATATCATTTGAGTGGTCATGGTACAAATCTAATAAAATTTTAATCAAACAGTTGTAAATCTGTCCCCAACAAAGAAAGGGCATTTAAATTAGCCAGATTTTTTTCTTTTCTCCAACTCTTAAAAATACATGTTGTGTAGCATCAATTTTGTTGCGATGTTAGTTGGGTAGCAGTTTATTTTTTTAATTGCATGACAGGTTCTGAATTTCATATCCATGTACAAATGATGCACATTATTAGATATTATCAGACCTGTAGCACTGTTACAGAATAAACACCTCACTTTATTTAAATATTTTTTAAAGGGGAAGAAGGTACCTTTGTAGCTGTTTTATTTGTTTGTTTAAATGTATTTAAAAAACAATGTTGGGTGAGGGACATTTGATACAATACATGTCATGCATGTTGTTGTCAGAAGGGGTAACCCAAATATGCAAAACTTCAAGAAAATGATTTAAAACGTTGATTCTTTGAGATGATTATACATGTAATGTACATATATACAAATTTTTAATACATGTAACTGATATATTTTTCTGAACTACATTATTTGATCAAATGTTAATTGGTAGCTTAACCATGTTGTATATGTAAATAAACATGTAGTTCATTACATGTACATGTACATGTATGTTTATATGAAAAAACAATATGTACAAAACAGTTTGCATTTAACCATTTTCCTTAAAACATCCGGTCTTAGGAGAAAATAGTGAAATTCTTATACTGCAATAAGTGGGGAAAGTTCATATTTTCCCAATATTCAATAAAGCACCAAGAAAAATATACTGTGTTCAATGGTTTAATATTACAAATTTAGTTCTTACTTCACAAGACCTTTCAACACAAAAAGTATTGTGGATTTCTGTGATACAGTGTGTATCACTATTTCATCATTTTGCATGATTCTTAGCCAGACTGCTACTTAAGACTTGTTTCTTTTTTATAATGAGGCTGACTTCATACAGGAACTTCTTAGGAAGAAAGATAAGAAGTTAGCAATATCCTTTAACTCTACTTTCCGCTATATAGATGATGTTCTTTCACTAAATAATTTACAATTTGGTGACTATGTTGAACGCATCTATCCCATCGAACTAAAGATAAAGGATACAACAGATACAGTTAAGTCGGCCTCATATCTTGACTTACATCTAGAAATTGACAATGAGGGTCGGTTAAAAACGAAACTTTACGACAAAAGAAATGATTACAGCTTTCCAATTGTGAACTTTCCATTTCCAAGAAGCAACATTCCAGCAGCTCCCAATTGATACGATATTCCCGTGCTTGCATTTCCTATCATAATATTCTTGATAGAGGGTTGCTGCTCACTAGGAAGCTATTAAACCAAGAGTTCCAAATGGTGAAATTGAAAACATTCACTCGTAAATTTTCGGACGCCAACACGAGTTGGTTGGTTTCACAAATGATATCGAATATGTTCCTTCCCTTTCATGAATTTGACCTCCCGAATAAAACTATTTATCGGATTTGTTATCACATAAGCAACACGACGGGTGTCACATGTGTAGCAGGATCTGCTTACCCTTCCGGAGCACCCCTAGGTTTTGGCTAAAAATGAAAAAGACAAACAGACAAACAATAGTACACATGACACAACATAGAAAACTAAAGAATAAGCAACACGAAACCCACCAAAAACTAGGGGTAATAAATGCCCTTACTTCTATATATCTGTCAATAGTGGGCCTATTATAAAGTTAAACTTTCGAGCATTTATAAATAGAGTCTCGGATCAGCCACTAATTCTGCTCCAAGTTTACTTTCATCGATCATTAGGTTTGGTTATCGAGGAAATAGCTGTAAAGGTTAGGACGGCGCCCATGTTTTAGCAACAATTTGAACATTATTCAAGAATCATGAAATTTGAAAGAGAATAATACTTATTCAAGTTAATTATGAAGTTGAATCCTAAGTTAACTTATATAGTTTTAATTCATTAACGGATGTCATAGGAAAGTCAAGTTATAAAAGCATACAAATAAATGCAGTTTTATAGGACATTATGTTCTTTTGATTAACACCTAACTCTTTTCATGTTTCTGAGAAAAATCATTGAAAGAAAATTCCTATAAAACCGACATCTAATCTATAAATTTTAACGTGAAAAAATGTCAAAGTAGATTTATTATCACAGAACCTGAATTTGAGGTTTCATATTCATGTATCTCCTATCAGATATTATATCCAAGAAGATGACCATACTTTTATATATCTGTTAACTCCTTTGAGTTGTCAGATTAATAAATAAGTTGAAAGAAACTAACGTGAGGCACGCTTCCGATTTCATAAATCTTAATACTTGTCTCGTCTGTCTCGCTCTTGTATAAATTTAGGCGATTCCTTCTATTCGTTTCGGTGATGTGGAAAATCAAAATAATTTATAACATTGGAACATTAGTAAAGTTATTGTGTGTTTGTTTACAATGCAAAAAGTTGATTGGCTTACTGATACTTATGTTAAGTGCATTAGATCATACTACATCTTCTTTTTTATATTAACCTTCTCCTGTGTAATTTAAGGCCAACACTAGCAAAGATCTGTTTTATTTTTCTAAGGAATACATGCCATTATGAGCATGGTGGCTGAATTGAGTGATGTTGTATAGGGCACAATAATTACACTTCGTAAGCATATTTTTTGTTCGTTTCTTTAAATATAGAAAAAATATGCCATACCTCTCATTATACACACACATGTTAATACTTTTATCATTGTTGTTCAATTTACAAAAGATTCATCACAATAATAAATGAGGTATCTGACGTAAATATGAAATTTCAATCCGTGTATCTATGATGAGTTTATTTACAACCACTGGGTCGTTGCCACTGCTGGTGGAAATTCATTACCCCGAGGGTTTCACCAGCCTAGAAGTCAGCACTTCTGTGTGGACTTGAGTAATCATTGATATGTTCAAAATAATAAATTTATCGTTAAAAAAAATGAATTTTTGAAATATTGCGTAAGGCTTTTCTACCTCAGGAATAGATGACCTTAGCTGTATTTGGCAAAACGTTGAGGAATTTTGGTCCTCAATGCTCTTCAACTTCGTACTATATTTGGCCTTTTTAACATTTTTTATTCGAGCTTCACTGATGAGTCTTTTGTAGACGAAACGCGCGTATGACGTTAATATGAAATTTCAATCCTGGTATCTATTATGAGTTTATTCATATCTCCTACTTGTTATCGAACAATAAACCATAACACTCAGCATTTAATTACGTCTTCTACTCTTGAATAGCAGTCGATTTATTTCATCTTGAATAACAAAAAATACGACACGTGGTCGTGAATGATTAATTTCAATTATGGGTTGTTATTTTGTCTTAAGTTTAAATTGTATGAGTCCTTTTCATACCAAAACTATATCTTATCCTCAACTGTGCTGAAAAAATTCAACATACATTTTATTGCATATTACAAAGCACTGGTTCCAAGCAATGGGCTACTACAAAACAGAAAGTATTTCTGTTCTGAGCAACACGGAACCCGTGTCTTTATCAAAAAGGGGTCAAGAGTGATCCCTAGTCCTCAAGTTTTCCTTTTGGTACAAACATTACTGAAATGTTTTACTTTTTGACAAAGTAAAAGCTAGGCATAGGAACTATTTTGTTTAAAATAAGAACTTCTTTCTCCGATGTTTTTTGTGACCGGGTCTGGATGATAGGCTCTATACCTTTTTGATCGAGGACATTTTGTCCGTACCAAAATTTATGAAAGGTTAATTATTGCCAACAACTCAAGTAATACAAAAACAAATCAAGATGGTTTGGTATCTTTCACCATCTTGGATTGTAAAAAACAGAGAATTCAAGGTCCAGTTTTTCAATCATGTAAGCAAAATTTGATGCAGGAATGCAGATAACTAATGTGAAATTGCATTTAAAAGAACAAATAATAAGATTATAACTTACAAATATTATTATTTTTACAAGTGCAGATTGTTTTGCTTGATTTGTAAATGTTTTCAAGATGACATTTTAAGGAGATGGTAACTCTGAAATAGTGCATTTTCTAAAGAAATCTTCACAAAAGTTTGCTATTTTGTATTTTAGCTAAAAAAAAAACACACACACGATGAACCAATCTTTTCTTTTATTATTCTTAAAGCATTTTCTAAAAGCTTTCATATAGTATTTATTTTACAATTCTATCATTAAGTTGAACTTTCTAATCACATAATAATGTTTTATCCTGTATAAATCATACAATGTGCCATTTTGTCAAAATCCGTAGCTTGAGGAAATGCGCGGTGACCTATCATTTTCATTATATTTTTGAATATATATCAATATATACTACGTTTTGGCAAAGTATAAACAAATTCTATCATTTATAATTTAGAATCCTATAATACCTTAAGAATAATTCGATATAATCAATCTAGTTTAACAAGTACACAATTTACAGTGTTTTATGTTTCTGAATAAGAATTGGGTTAAAGATTGAACGTTTACTTATTACTTTCTATGTATCATTTTAAATTAAAAATTTATCGTAACCATAACATGCACTGTATTCAAGTTTTGATTATCAGATATGTAAAAAAAAAAGCAGTAGCCAACACATTATGTGAATATGGTATAAGTAAGAGTCAAAATATTAAACAACTTCAAAGATTAATCTCACTGAACAGCTATCTAAACTTCAGACATGAATAAGAGGCAGCTTTAGGTGATTTATATACGAAAAGATATTAAGTTCTAAATAAAATTAAATGTGTAGAGCTAGAGAGAAAACAGTGAAGAGATTTACAAGAATAATTTGGTTAAAACACGTTTAATGGCATATGACAGTTCATGTTATGGATATTATGATGATATAAATATCAAATATTTTAGAATTATTGTTTAATGAAATCACGAAACACAATTCGAAACAAGTGTTCAGGTTTAATACCACCTTGTATTTTTCCTATAAGTTTTTGTCAAATTAGCACATTTTCAAATATTTGATGGAATTATCTTTGTTTCAAATAAAGAAAAAAATGGTATGAGTCAAGTTTTATGCTGTCCAGTACTACAGAAAAAAATCACGTAGCTTTTCATTGCATATAAGATGATAATCATCTTATGTACAAGCTTAAACAACCCAATAAGAAAACATAATCGTGCTTTGAAAAACCCAAGATATATATCTTTATGACTCAGAATTGTTTTTATAATGCGATGTAAAAATAATTTAATTAAAAATTAGAACAAAAAAGAACAAAATTGTAGCATCGTTATACACACAAAATGTGAGAATCTTTTGAATGCAAGAAACTGTCTAATTAAATATATACATATAAAAAAGCAAAATAACAATAAATAACAAACTATACGGAAAATTCAAATCGGAAAGCCCCCTACCTAAATCAAAAGCTCAAACACATCAAATGAATGGAAAACATCTGTCTTATTCCTGATAAGGCATATGCATTTCCTAATGTAGAAAATGATGATTAAGACCTGGTTTTAAAGCTAGCTAGGCCTCCCTCTGGAATAATAGTCGCATCAAATTTCATTACATTTACAGCAATGGGTGAACATAACAGGTAAAAATTATACAAAAAGGGGTACACCAGTCAACATTGTGTTATAATAACCTTTATCACTGTAATACAAACAATAATGTAAAAAAAAGGAAAAACAAAATAGTATAAGGACAACACACAAAAGAAAAAATGAAAACAATTGGCAGAATGCGTAAGTACCAAGCCACGACAAAAAGATATTGATAAAAAATGTACCGAACAGTAAAGGTAATAATTTATTTATACAAGTTAAAAACCATAACAGCTAAAAAAAAAATGTAAGAACAAAAGAAAATACAATGTCTCCTTCAGATTTTTCGCAAACTGACAATTACAGTCATATTATTAGAAAATAAGAAAAAAAACCAAACATACACAATCCATAAGCTCATATATTTAAAAAAAAGCATGTGCTAAATCCTTTTCTATGACATGCGAAGTGTAATCAATCGATAAAATCTAAACATGAACATTTTTTTTTAGAAATAAAAGACGTGACGTTCTTTAAAATAACCTTGGTTATATATTTACGGCTCTTACACTGAAATCATAGAAACCAATCAAAATGAATCATCTTGACTAACAAAATACACATTTAACATTTTATTTTCACATGCATAACTTACATCTGGGGGTGGGGGGAATATTGTTATATGCTATTGAACAAAAAGTTGACATGCTGATATAATAATGCATGCTGTATGATTCATTAAGTTATTGAGATAGATCGTTTTTGTAAAATGATAAATATCAAGGATGGAGTAGTTTTTATTTTCATAAAGATAGCTCTTTGAAACAAATGAGAAGCAAACATATCAATTTAAATTTTGGTCATGCAAAATCTTTCATTTAGAGAAACTCGCTCTGAGTCCAAATGAAACCAAGCCCACCAAAAATTATTATCGCTATAATAGATGATTTAGTTGTGGGTTCGATTAAATAAGTTTTCTTTAAACATGATAATTTTCATTTTTTTTTTATATATTCTTTACCCGTCCGTGTAGATATTATACAATGTTTGCTATTATAGGATGATATATTACTTTTTATCTATAGAAAAGAGTAAAGTTTAAATGAAAACATCAACGATTTAATGTACAAATGAAGAGTTCTGCTCCGTCAAACTACATTTATTTGTAAACTGTTTCCGATTCGTGTATTAACCTCGTGTTTGATATAGAAATTTATATTTTTGCTTCTCATTTGTTTAAAGAGCTATCTTTATATTGATATTTATTATTTTACAAAATGATCTTTCTCAATAACTTACACAACAAACCAGTAACAGTCTGAAATGGCCTATATCCGTACTAGACTGTACTGATTTTTACTCGACCAGTCTGAATTAGTCTGAATTTTACTTGACATTACTCGATCACAGTCTTAACCGTACTCAACTGTACTCATTTGTACTTGACCCTTATCTTTGACATTGAAAATAGTCTGAAGTATTTCTTGACCAGTCTGAAACAGTCTTAACCCGTTCTTGACCTGTACTAGGCCTAATGTTTTTTTTGCAGTCTTAACCATACTCGACCAAAGGTCTGAACAATACTCGACCTGTCTGAACCATTACTTGACCAAACAACCTCCACTTTTTTTTGAATTTAAACTGTTAACATAAATTTCTTTTTAACTGACATGACAAAGGCCACAATGAAATAAAGATATATACTAGTATATAAAATCAGATTTTTTTATTCTTACATCATGTACATCACTCTCAGATTTATCAAATAGAGAAGGTGAAATCAGATTATCTTATATAATAATTTTATTTAATCAATTTTAAAGTTTGGGAGTTTAAAAAATATAAGATTTTCTTTTACCAAAAAACTACACTTATACTGAGGGTAATAAAACCTTATGAAGGTGCCAACCTTATATTAGGAGCATATCTTTTTATTATAATTTGGAATATATTATATGTGATATAAATCAAATTGAAAAAAAAATTAAAAATTAAAAAAATTAATAAAATAATAAAATTGTTCTTCCGATTAGTGTATAAATTAATAAATCCTGCTTGGAGCAAACTCATTATACAGATCACACCTTGTCAGAGGATATTGAATTCTAAATAACATTCATGCAAAATTGCAAAATCCTGTACAAATTTAATCGCAAGCCCTTTTGAATTCACCAGATAAGTTATACACGAGTTTAAGAAAAGTAGGATTTGCTTTTTAACTGTAAACACACACAAGTACTGATGTAATTAAATCTTATTAATTGCTTCCTGTATGCCATGTCTTTTATTTTGACAAACAATATTTAAATTCAATGAAATAAACGTATATATGTTTTTTTAAAATAACTGCAACTTTGGAACACATTTCCTTTTTAAAAGGTCATCAAGGATTGCTAAGTTTATTCAAAATAATTTTATAAATTCATGGTTTTACAAAACAAAGGTGTAATTTTTTAAATTGATTAAGTTGCTTTATATACTAATTTACATGTATATGCATTTTATTATAAAAACAAAAATTCACTGCATTATTTACATTACTAAACTGACACCCTAAATCTATACTAGGTTTTAGTTTAAATGATTAAAATTGTCCAGTATATATTAAACCATAAAATATATCTGAAGATTCAAAATGTTATAATAACATTGAAAATATTAGTCACAAAGGTTATATAGTGTAACTGTTGATAACTATGGTGTTGAAGTAATATTATGATTATTGTGAAATTTGGTTTTAATGTTATAATGAATAGTTATTACATATATAATTTGAAATTGTTGTTTAAATTTCCAGTTCCTAAATTGATATAAAGTACAATGTATACAGCTACCAAAATAATAGGTCTAGGTTGGTTAAGATTTGGTCGAGTATGGTTCAGACTAGGTCGAGTATGGTTCAGACTAGGTCGAGCATAGTTCAGACGCGTTTAAAATGGTTAAGTACAAGTTCAGACTACTATAAATTATGGTTAAGACTACAGTCCAGTATTATTCAGTAAATTTCAGACCAATACAGACAGGTCGAGTAAAAATCAGTACAGTCGAGTACAGATATAGACAATTTCAGACTTTTACTGGTTTTTTTTAGTGTTAATGAAATAACAGTATGCATTATAATATCAGCATGCCAACTTTTTGTTAGAACATATAACAATATCTCCCCCAAAATGTAAGTTATGCATGTGAAAATAAAATGTTAAATATGTATTTTGTTAGTCTAGAGGATTCATTTTGGATGGCTTCTATGATTTCAGTGTATGAGCCGAAAATATTTCATCAAGGTTATTTCAAAGAACGTCACGCCTTTTTGTTTTCTTAAAAAAATGTTCATCGGAAAAGAACACTTTGATGATAAATATTCCGTATCAATCTCACGAATGATACATGATGGTCTCTAAGTATAGATTTTATTTATTGACGTTATGTATCATCTTAATTACGTCTTATCTTGTATTAATTGTTGTGTTTGTTGTTGTTGGTTTTGGTAGACGGCTTACGTATGTAGTAATTGCGCCTTTGGTTCATTTAACATAAATATTAAGTATATACGCTCAGTCCTTTCTGTATTTGTTGTAAAACATTTTGGTGAGTAATTATATGAAACTGTGACGAACATGGTGGACTACATAAAGGAATGTCAGATATATAGAATATATGGTCATCTTTTTTTGAATAACATCTGTTGGAGATACGTTTATATGAAACATGAAACTTCAGGTTCTGTGATAATAAACCTTCTTTAACATTTTTTCACGTTAACATTTATGATGTGGCTTTTAAAGGTATTTTCTATCAATGATTTTCTCAGAAGCATGACGAGTTTATTTTTTCATCAATAGAATATAATGTACAACTCTGGTTCTTGTCATGACGATGTGTATATACACATGTTGTTTAAGGAGTGACATATCACTTTTTATTTTCAAAAAGAAAGAAATATAAGGTATCTGAAAAATTAACTGATATATTTTGTTAACAAATAGCAAATTAACAATGTGTGTCCTATAAAACTGCATTTATTTGTATGATTTTTAAGATCAGGATGCTAACCTCGTGCTTATAAAAAAAGATGTGGTATGATTGCCAATGAGACAGGTATCGACAGATTGTAGATCCATGAACGTGTATATGTATATAACAATAATATTTATAAAAAAGAAGATGTTTTATGATTGCCAATGAGACAACTGTCCACAAGAGACCAAAATGACACAGACATAGGTCACCGTACGGTCTTCAACAATGAGCAAAGCCAATACCGCATAGTCAGCTATAAAAGGCCCAGATATAACGATAACATTATTTCGTGGTATGTTCGTTTTATGTAATTTACCACGCTAAATAAATTGAAATAGACTGTTTTGGTGGGTTTTTTTTGCGGTAGAATAGAGATAATAATATTGTATCTGAATCTCGGCCTACGTAAACTGGGGTTTTTGATGTCGGAAATCGAAAATACCTGGTAGTATAAATAATTTGGGCGTGACACGGAACAGCCGGCTTTGTCTATTTATGTTCTTGCGCTTAAAATAGATATACTGTGAGTATACTGGTTGACGATAATAGGTCGTCATATTAGTATCTACCCTAACACCTTCATCCAAGGGCAGAATGTTTAAAATTTGAGATTTTTGTCACTGTTACTACCTTCATAACTACTTCAGAAGATTTGGGCCTTACCCTTTATGAAATAACAACCATTAAAACGAGATAGGTATCCTAAACGTTAATAGTAAAAAATCTTTAAATCTATCATAACCGATTTATTTTTGCGTTGTGTACTACGTTTCAGCATAGCAGGTTTCTTTATTGTTTGTGTAGATATTTACTACTATGATGCATACTTGCTTTAAGCGATGAATGAAAATTTGAAGATTTGTATTTGCGCCCTTAATGAACACTCAAATATCACTGATACTTTTAATGAAAAATGTGTTTTGCAAAGGTGGACAACATGTGGCTGTGATCTGTAATCGTAGTTGTTTTACATCTCTCAATTGCAGTGTTTTTTATTTAAAATTTTGTCACAAATTCATTGTTAACAATTAGAAAATTCAGAACGTGCATTCATTTTAAATTCATTTAAAACATCATAAAATGAAAAAAGTATGATCGGCGCATTTACTTGGTACCTAAGGATTAGATAAGTAAATTTCTCCAGTCACTGTAAACTAAATTGGTGTAATTTCTTTATACTTTACTTAAATGTAGTTTAAATCAGGCTTTTTAAAAAAAGTACAAAAATTTGATTACCAAATTTATTCTTAAGTTTCAGAAAATAAGAAAACCAACGATTTTTTTTTATAAAAAGCAGAGAAACGAGTAACACTTATGAAACAGATCAACAGACCACAACCACTGAATAACGGCTCATTTGTACATTTCTCTATAAAAAAATTGTTCTCTTCTAGTTACCCCCCTGATATACATGTAACGTGTTTAAATCGATGAAAACAATTAAATTTAATTGAAAAAGAAATTAGATATTCAGCTGTTAGATATAATTGGACGTCTCGACGTTACATTTCTTTTGCATCCTGTAACTAATGCAGTCTTGAGTAACCATTTTAATTTATTTGCAAACTCCAATGTACTTTAAAAGTATATACATGTTATTGTTATTCAAGTTCAAAAATCAAAGATGTATTTCATCTTGAAGGACCACACACACACATAAAGGTTTCGATGAATCTGCATATGAACAAATATTTGCATAATTTCAGCATAGATATCCTGGTATAAAACGTCTTGCAATTATTTCTATTATGGGTAAAAAATTACGTCAAAATTATTCCTGAAATACTAATAGGTTTTATTTGCTGTACACATAACGCAGTCATACATAACGCGTAATTTTTTTTTAATCGTACAATGTTTGTAATGTTGAATTGGTCAAATATACTTTAAATCAACAAATAATGAGAGTATTTTTTTATGAACTATACGTGTGTAATTTATCACAGTGCTTGTCTACATGATGGGTTTCCAATAAGAAGAATAGAGAAAAAATGGGTTATTGAGGAATACAAATTTAAGGAACCCGATCCAAAACTTTTAACATGAACAATTTATATTTGACACGCACTTCACATACGTATATGAAAAAACAAACAAGTGTCAAAATTATTCATCTATATGTTCCAGACCATATGAGTGTTTGGACCCTACGCGTACGGTCCGGACCGTATACGTATACTCGTATGGTCCAGTACGAGCTGACCATAAATGTTATTATATGGGTTAAATTTAAACAAACATTTATCACAATCTTTAATTTTAGTTTTACGAATTGTTATTATTTCAATAAGATCGATAAAATGAACAAACGAACAATTGAAATTAAATATTTGTTTAATTCTATATCTGGGGTGGTGTTCTCGAAAGTATCCTAAGATTCGTCCTAAGTCATAGATAACACCAATTTTGAGGAAGGACTTAGGATCAATTTAGGAAACTCTTAAGTTGTGTCTCGAAGCTATCTCAGACGTATCTTATGTTAGGACGTCGTAAACATATTCTAAGACGAAATTTTAAATCGTCAAATTATTTTTTTGATAAAACATTTATTAATGACTAAACCAATTAATAAAATTGTTGACGAATTTCATAATTACAATCACAGAATTAAATCCATGATTTTAAATGTTATAACTAAAATTATATCAGACAGGATTGTAATTTAAACTGGAAAACAATTTGTTATGAAATGAGAATTGAATTGGTAGTGTTATCGTAAAAACGAAGTTCAAAGTTTAAATTATGCATTATATTTTTATATACGAGTCAAAACCGATGGTGCGTTTCATTTCATGTTAATCTTCAGGTAACAAAATGAACAAAAAGCGAAATCCAAACTTTATTATGTGTGGATGAAGATGGGATGCTCCTAAAACACCTAATTAGGTGTCCTAAAGTTAGGATGAAAACTGCGATATATCATAAATTAAGAGAGCTTCAAGAACACGACTTTGGACAAATACATGTCATAAGATGGACTTAGGACAGGTCCTAGTCCTAAGATAGCTTCGAGAACAGCTCCCCTGAATCCTATTTTGGTACTCTCGCCCAAGGTGACACAAGTTACGTAATATATTTTTACATTTACATGTTTGCAGTTCATGCATTTGCATATTTTTTGTAAAATTGCTCAATATTCTAAAACAATTGTCCTCCCACATTATGTTTTCCTATATCTTCAATTTCAGTGATCATAATTCAATTAATGTATTACAGATCGACATGCTAAATACAAGAGATTAACAGATTTAAAATTAGCGTGAATTTAAAAAAAAATTAAAATATAAAGTTTTTATTTCAATAACAATTGAACTATTTTATATTAATTTGAGAGTAAAGTTCTGTTATATGCTTTTGTATCTAATAAACTTGACCAACTTCTTAATATTAGTCAGACCGTACGCGTACGGTCCATATACTCATTCGGTCTGGAACATATATATTCTTTTTTAGCAAAAATAATTTTTGTCTATTTTAATTTGCAACATTACTTTAAATTTAAAGAGATTTGATCGATATTTCAGTTTTTAATTCCCTTCCCTAATTTTATGAAATACTAAGGCTTTTCTACCTCAGGCAAATATTACCTTGGCTGTATTTGGCAACACTTTTAGAAATTTTGGATCTCAATGCTCTTCAACTTCGTACTTTATTTGGATTTTTTTAAAAACTTTTTTGGATTCGAGCGTCACTGATGAGTCTTTTGTGGACGAAACGCGCGTCTGGCGTATATATTAAATTTAGTCCTGGTATCTATGATTAGTTTATTTACAACTACTGGGTCGATGCTACTGCTGGTGGAGATTTATTTCCCCGAGGGTATCACAAGCCCAGTAGTCAGCACTTTTTGTGCTGACATGAATTATCATTGATATTGTTATATTTATCAATTAACTTTTGACAAAATTTTTAATTTTTTGAAATACTAAAGCTCTTCTACCTCATGCATAGATTACCTTAGCTGTATTTTGCAACACTTTTAGGAATTTTGGATCTCAATGCTCTTCAACTTCGTACTTTATTTGGCTTTTTTTTTTTTTTTTTTTTTTTTAAACTTTTTTTGATTCGAGCGTCACTGATGCGTCTTTTGTAGACGAAACGCGCGTCTGGCGTATATATAAAATTTAGTCCTGTTATCTATGATGAGTTATTTCCACATTCCTACATCATACGATTTTTATCACTTTTCAGTTCAAGTTAAGTCCTGTTTTTTTTCACAATATATTTTTTGCTTATTCATGCATATTTAAATTCGAAGAATTGTAAATTCTCAAAAACCTAATTATTTGTGGTATTTCCTAGAAAATCGGTCGGTAACATTCAAAAGAGATTATTTCAAACATTGGATATTAGACAAGATATTTGGTATATATAAAGGGTATTCAGTCGTTTTGACTTAAAGTCCGACGAATTTTTTGAACGTAAGTACGTACATCTTGCTACTTTTTAGCTGTTTTATTTATTCAATTCGAAATCTAGTAAGACATTTACGATTACATTTCGAAATTGAAAATAGTAAACGGTTTACTAATTACGTTTTATTAATTTGAATATTGTTTTAAATGTTTGTTCTTCCTATCATAAAAGGTACATTTTTATTTTTATTTTGCTTTGATTTAGTTTCGTGTTGTATGCAGTCCTGACATATGTATTAGTACCAATTTTTAGCACCCAAATTTAACACACGACACTACCTTCACTTTTTTTTTTATATTTTCATTCTTTCTTTACAGATTTATCTGGTTTTAATATGGTCTATTTTTGTTTTGAAAACAAATTATATTGGCTTCATTTTTGAATGAAATATACATATTTTGCTTGAAAGTTTGTGACAATACGTAAAACATTGTAACTTTATTTTGATCAGTTGAAATATCTATTATCTACATAATTAATTTATACATGTTTTAAATGGTAACACTTTTAGGGAGAGAGATGCAGGGCCATAGACAAGATCAATTATATCACATTCTATATGTGCTTGTGACATGTCGGAGTTTCAAATGAGTGGTTGTCAATGGTTGTTGTATCTTATTTTTGCTTTTTAGTTTATTGCTGTCATAAATCAAGCTGTTTTTTTCGTTGAAAGTGTTTCTCATCTGACAATACGGTATGATCTTGCTCAATTTTGAATTTTCTATGGTGACACAATGTTGCTTAATAGTTATCAAAGGTACCAGGATTATAATTTAGTACGCCAGACGCGCGTTTCGTCTACATTAAACTCATCAGTGACGCTCATATCAAAATATTTATAAAGCCAAACAAGTACAAAGTTGAAGAGCATTGAGGATCCAAAATTCCAAAAAGCTTAAATCTCATTCATTTGGGTAGTTGTCACATTGACATTCATACCACACCTCTCTTTATTAGAAATATTGTAAAATAGGTTTATCTACATTTAATGATAATCGTCATGTTAGAAATTTATTCATTTTTCCATTCTGCTTTAGAAAGAAGTCATTTACTTAATTTATGAAATAACGTTTTGATATTTTGAAAAAAGTAGTCAAACAGAAAAAAAATTCCAACAAAAAAGCTGTTGTTTTCATAGAATAAAAATACAATAAAAGGTCATGAAAATTGTTTTCTCGCTTCAAATCAAAAAAGATAAAGTTACTAAACATTCTTACCATAAAATAGATTATCTGAATTATTTCCCGTTATATGGTTGAGATTGAAACTATATTCAGTCTGACAAAACATATTCTGTTTAATTTTGAAAGCAGTTTTCATAATACTATAAGTAATCTTTTTAAATTGTCGTACTCCTTGAAAATTTGCATGTTTGATTTAAGATTTATACTGATGACTTTCTGCTATTTGAGGTGGCAGAGTAGTATTTCCTGGCCCATCGGTATAATAATTGCCTTCTAAAAATATTCACCACTGCCTAACACGGTTCAAAATGCTACATACACAGTTAATTGAAGTACTTTCATTATAATATTGAAAAAATAATTTTGAATATGTTTCATGACCGTTTACTTTTTTTGCTATCTTTAAAAACCTAAGAACACTTGTGCTTTTATGTCTTTTATCATGCAGTGAAATAGTCATTTTCACCCGTAGGTTAAATTGTTTTATATTTTTCTACACCTGATTTATCCTTCAGTTTGGGAAAGTATTTCAATTGATACTGTATCTTTTGTCAAATCACACTGGTCATATACATTGACTTAAGTAGGGTACCCAAAAAACCAAACTAAATTCCGGAATGCAATAACTTCCGTACTACCTGGACAACTAAAGATAGCTGTAGATATCAAATGTATCTTAATCAGATATAGACATTGTGACTTAGATGGAGAGTTCATTACTATTTTTCCCGAATTGAAAAATCAAATTCACTAGCTATTAACAAATTGCTCTTCCAAGTACAAAATCCAACTCACAGATAGCTGACATATCATTAAACATTATTTATCTGTAAAAAAGCCTCTCCCAAATAAAAATTTAAAAAATGACAAAAAGATACGTGTTTTCCATATTTTTTTTTACTCCAGTTTTAATGACTAGGTTTGATTATAACGAATAATTGAAATATTTCGAAATTCAAATCAAGGTTGGCGTTCGTTGGTAAATGGTAGTTTCTACCGCATTGTGCTTCTATGTAGATTGTGAACATTCTTTAGACAACAAAACACCTAAATTTTCCCTATATGATCAGTCGTAAATTAAAAAAGGTATATTTCATACTTTCATCTGCATCATCGAAAAATAAACTTAATTTTACTAATGAGATGAATATAATTTCGATGACTTGTTCTTCCTTATGTAGCAACATCATTGTTATTTTTGAGTAAATTTGTAATTACAGGTTTGTGTCTCAAAAGAACGTGTTACCAACAGAATTCTCCCGTAAAGAACAATTGAACATTAGAAGAAACCTCTTAGTCAGGTTTGTACTATACTGTACTGTTATCATAAATACAAAGTTCTACGGTCGTCATCCCTGACTGGTCGATAGTTCTATGGTTAAGTGTATCTAAATTGATTGCTTGAACATTTCTTTCTTTCAGTACTACGAATAACGTACTTCAAATACTACAAACGTTGGGTCCTTAAATGAGCGCGAAGGAATGTTCATTAATTGCAAAGCGTAACTCAGTTTTATTAACCTTATGATTACATTATTCCATTACTTCGGTACTCTTCTCCTTGCATGTCCAATAGTGCTTCAAGTTTTTACGACGACAACAATTCTTGTATATTTTAATACAAGTTGTTTATAATTTTAAAAACATGGTATTTCGCCGTTAACCATTTAGAAATTATTAAGAAACTATGGTTAAAATTCTCTCGGGCAAAGTTAACCTTTGTAGGATTTCGAAATTATCAGAGCATGTTTCTATTTCAAAAACCTTTATTGCCCCATCACTTTCACCGTTGCAAGTTAAACAGAAATTCAAGAATCAATCAATGTTTTCATAAGAATGGGGTCTTTCATATTTAAACTTTCTGTCATTTATTGCCTATGGATCTTTATTAAAGTTTATATTGAAAAGAAAATATATTGAGCCCACATGATGCAAATCTATAAGTCAATGTCCATTATTTCGAATAAACAATTCAAATACCATTGTAGCTCACATGGCCCGAAGGCGCGAATGTCCATGGGAGCTTTTCACATCACTTGGCGTCCGTCGTCCGTAGTCGTCTGTTGTCGTCCGATGTCATCGTCTGTCGTCGTTAGCTCTTACAAAAATCTTCTCCTCTGAAACCATTGGGCCAAATTTAACCAAACTTTTGCACAATGATCATTTAGGGTTTTGTTTTTTAAAATGTGTCCGATGATCCCGCTTGCCGACCAAGATGGCAACCATGGCTAAAAATTGATCATAGAGGTAAAATGAAGATTTTGGCTTATATTTCTGGAACAAAGGCATTAAGAGCAAATCTGACATGGGGTTAAATTGTTTATAAGAGCAAGATCTATCTGCCCTGAAATTTTCAGACAAATCAGACAATCTGTTGTTGGGTTGCTGCCCCATAATTGGTGATTTTTAGGACATTTTGCAGTTTTGGGTTATCATCTTGAATATCATGATAAATAGAGATAAACTATAAGCAACTTCATCAAAATTGTCAAATTACCCATTAAGGATTTATTGCTGTTTATAGTAAACTTTTAACAATTTTTCGCAATATTGTAATCTTTTACAAAAATATTCTCATCTGAAACTACATAAACAAATTTAACCAGACCTGGCCACAATTATCATTAGGGTATTTGTGTAGAAAAAAATGTGTCCGATGACCCCGCCTGCCAACCAACATGGCCAGCATGGCTAAAAATAGAATGTATGGGCAAAATGCAGTTTTTGGGATTGATCTTGGACAGTAAATCATTTAAAGCAAATTAAACAATGAGTTAAATTATACAACAGGTTAAGATCTATCTACCCTAAAATTTGCAGACGAATCAGAAAATCTGTTGTTAGATTGCTGGCCCTGAATTGTTATTTTTCCGTAAATTTTGCAGCTTTTGGTATCTTGAATGTTATAATAGATAGAAATAAACTCTAAACAGCAATAATGTTCAGCAAAGTAAGATCTACAAATAAGTCAAATGACCAAAATTGACAATTGACCTTTTAAGGAGTTATTGCCCTTTATAGTCAATTTTTAACAATTTTTATAAAATGTTTGTAATCTTTTAAATCTACACCTCTGAAACTTCTAAACTAAGGCCAAAATCAGCATTAAGATAACGAATTTAAAGATTTGACTGATGACCCCGACTGCTAACTAACATGGCTGAGATAGTTAAATATATATCATAGGGGTAAAAATAAAGTTTTGAGCTTATATCTCTGAAACTAAAGCAAAAGTATAATAGTTGCATTATTTCTTGCATCAGTTGTAAACAAAAATATTTAGTTAGGTAATTGAATCGGAAACATACAATAAGTAACTCATCCAAGAACAATATGGTTTGCACTTCAATAGAGGATAGTTAATCTAATGTTATTTACAATTAGTTTAAACTTAATTTGTTTATGTACTGAATTTTCAAAAATTACTTTACAGCAAATATGGCATCTGAAACAACTGATACATTGTTCCATTCCTTCATAACGAAAGCAGCTATAGAGACTGCACGAGAGCAAATCCCCGATAAAACTTTGGACAAAAAAAACAGTTGAGGAAATCCGAAATAAAGCCGAATCAACAGTTAAAGAGCTATCGCAAACCTTACATAATATAAGGAAGGGAGGTCAGAAAGGCGAACAGGCAGTTTCACATTTGACACCAAAACGGATAACAAAGATGAAGAAAGCCCTCGATATGAAAACGTATCAAATCAACATCAACGAAAGACAGAAAAAAGTTCAAATTAAGAGGAATGGAAAAGAAATGTATCCAACAATAACCCTTGGCTCATCAGGAAATTTGAAGCAAGCAAGTGATTTGCAAACAGCTAGCATTGTGGTAGAAGCTATCATTCTTGTCCTTGAGATAATTGGAATTGAAATTCCTGATGATGAGAATGAGGTTAAGAAAGTTATCAGTATTGTCATAGAAGAACTAGGGAGAGACAATACCCTGCTTCAAGACGTTGAACAGATACGTAATGATAGAGACGATCTTCCAGCTATGGCGAAAGATATTTTCGTGCTAGTAGTTGATGCCTTTAACGATGGTATTTTCTGGAAGATTGTGAAAGCACTTCTTTCAGATATGCCCTGGTACGATTGGCTCTTGACCGCTGCACAGATTGGTGCTTTCATTGCGATGTTGATTGCCACCGGTGGAATTGCGGACATCGCTTTGTTAGTCACGAAGTTAGTAAATGCTGCATTCTTTGTAGAAAAGCTTGTTAATCTAGGAACTCTCAACAGCATGAAGATGTCTCATTAGGCATCTTTATTTTTCTAATGTAAACCCTACGACTACAATTGAATATTTACGGTGTTTTGCATTTACTATTAAAAGCTTATAATTAATTAGAACTTTAAATATTTATTAAGATACAAATAGACCAAACGAAAATGACCATTGTACTTGTGTTTTTATTAAAATAAGTTGTATTCTCTAAACTTATATTTACACTTTGCACTTTAAATTTAAATCATGAAACAAAATAAAGCTGTTTTGTGAATTCAAAGTTATTATTGATGAACATCAGCATTATAATAAAGAAAGAAAAAAACATCTGGAAGTGAATCAATGACACAACAACACAAAAATATAACAATGTCAGGAAAAAACCTGTAAAAAGTAATGGACGATGGGTTATAATAGGTGAGAGCATATACCATAAAACAGGTGACAAGACAACTTTTGAAAAACCATCAGAGATTTACGTATTCCATATAAAGGTTAAAAAACACATCACAATCTAGAAAATGGAAACTAAAATAAAATGGAAAAAAACCTCATGTACGTCATGAATAATTTTATATTTACTGTAAGCAACAATGAGAATCCAACTAAAACACAAGCTCGCTCAAGTTCTCCGGTGGAAGAAACATACTCTCTTTTTAGTGACAAGTAATAGGATAAACATTTGTGACATACATATTCTTTAAATGTCAACGAAGTGATGACGATATTCGTTCTTTATTTCAGACAGAAACCCTCTACCAAAATTTTCCCGATAGACAAACCAAAGCTCTGGTATGATCCAAAATGTAGCCAAATACTTATTTGCAGGCGATGTTTGGATTTTCATAATAAATCATTTAAGCTTCAATTTGGTCAACAATATCGTTTATTGATCAACCATCATATCTGGTATATACTCCAGCTGGAAGCAAAGGAATACTAGTAATTAACACTATCGTACGACAAAATAAAACACAGATAGGGACACACCATACCGCCTTCAACTATGACCAAAGCTCATACCACATAATCAGCAATTAAAGGCTCAGAAGATACGAATATAAAACAATTGAAACTAAAAAACTAACGGCATAACTAATGTAAAAAATATAAGTTCATTTTTATATCATTCCTCAGAGATATTCTTTGGAAGAAGGTCACTGGTTAAATCACAGCCATGTCAAACCAAATACTTTTTATTTTATTTCGGCGTATAAAATATTAAAAGACATGGACGTCTCTGAGTTAGAATAACGTGTCCGTATAGAACCTAGTTCAACTTATTTTATATACAAATGTAGGTGTGTATCGATAAGAAAATTGTATGATAGCAGGACTTATAATAATATTTTTTGTATATAGAGTCCAGTTTAGAAGTGGATTTGAAAATGATTTCATGCGAATATTAATACCCAACGGTATAAGCATAATTTGTAGACTGTAAATTATTGAAGCATCATATACTTTAAGTAAAGACAATAACCCTTCTAATGACAATATATTTGATATCGACGTCAAACTTCCACTTACAAAGATGACACAGAACTTATGCCTTTTTAACTATTTTGGATTCGAGCGTCACTGATGAGTCTTTTGTGGACGAAACGCGCGTCTCAAACTAGTATAAGTGATTTGAACAAAATAAATGCAATCACCAGTACATGTATGACTAATGCTGGAAATTTTACAGTGAATGACAATCATTCTGTAGCTGTTACAGAATCTGATAATGGTACTTATGAATCTAATGATGAGTAATTAATTTGCAATGTAATAATACAAATGTTTTATGCAATCCCCCTGAGGCCTAATCACCTGTTGATTTTAAGCTTTGTTTTTCAATTGGATTAAGTGTATAGTGACAGCATGTTTATTTGCCTTACTAAATAATAATTGTTATGAATTACCTAATAAACAAGAAACATCTGAAGGAAAGGATAATGTTTATGACTTTTCTTTAACAAAGGGTATAAAAATATGTGCACATAATGTAAGCAGACTTGAACACAAGCTGGATGAAATCAAATACAACTTAATGTTCTCTGAAAATCCTCCAGATATGTACTGTTTTTGTATAACATTTTTGGACAGTAACACCCAGGATAATTTTATACAAATTCCTGGGTTCATTTTAAACAGAAAAGATAGACTATCACGAGGTGGAGGTGGTTTGGTTGCTTCTTTTTCAGAAAAAGTAACATTAAATAGAAAAGCTGAATTTGAAATAAGTGACATTGAAACAATGTGGTTTGAAATTAAACCAGTTCACAAAAAATCATTTTTATTATGTTCAGTATACAGACCTTCTAGTTCACTAATTAATCGGATTGATGAATTTGAAAAAGAAATTACAACTGCCATCAATCATAATTCAGATATTATTTTAGTTGGTGATTTTAATATAGATTTTTTAAAACCTAATAAACAACCACAAAAATGGCTAAGTTTATTAGAAACCTACAATCTCAACCAGATAATTCAAGAGGCAACAAGAGTTACACCTGATTCTAGTACACTAATTGATCATGTTTATGTCACCAATAAAGATTTGATACTAGAATCACATGTTGCTAAGTTTTCAATAAGTGATCATTATCCAGTTTGTTTAACTAGAAAAGAAAAACATTCCACTTATATAAAAAAGAAATTCATACTACCATTTCTTACAGAAATTAAAAAAAATTCAATGAGATAAATTTTCTAAGTGACTTAGCTATTGCACCTTTTGATAGAATTGAACATGGAAGTCACCGAAATACATGAATTCAGATGTGGTACGACATATTTAATGCAGTTCTAGATAAACATGCACCAATTGTTACTAAAAGAGTAAAAAGAGACAGACAACCTGAATGGTTCAATAATTAAATTGCATATGCCAGAAAAATGAGAGAGAAATACCATAAATTAGGAATGTGGTCCGAGTTCAAATTTTGGCGAAACAGGTCAAAACACATAATCGATGAATCAAAAAGAAATTTGTATTCACAGATGGTAAAAGATTCAAAAGCTTCTAAAGATTTGTGGAAATGTATTCACAGTTTTAACCCATCACAACAAGAAAAGCCATATGAACTTTTAAATGAAGATGGTGTTAAAACTAATAATGTCAGTGTCAATTGTAATGTTTTTTACATCTTGTGTTGAAAACCTGAGGACTTACAGATGTATAAGCAAAACGCATGATTATGCAAAATTAAATCAATTTGTACAAAAGAAATTTACTAAGTCAGAACAAGTAAAGTTTTCAATTTCATCAGTCACAATAAATGGTCTATTTAATGAGATGATCAAACTTGACATTAAATAGACCACCGGATCTAATAACATAGGACCAAAATTTTTAAAATTGAGTGCTCCTTTCATGACGTCATCTTTAACTTACATTTCTAACAGAATAAAAGATACAAGTGCATTACCCAGTGTTCTAAAGAATGCAAGAATAACCCCTGTTTTAAAGCTGGTGAAAAATTCATGGCAACAAATTATAGACCAATTTCTGTACTTCCTGTTTTATCAAAACTTTTAGAAAAGCATGATTCAAAACATTAGTATGACTACCTAAAAAGATTAGATCTTTTACACCCAGCACAGTCTGGGTTTCGACAAGAACACTCTTGCCAAACTGCCCTTATCAATATCATAGATAAATGGATACAGGATATGAATTATGGTGATATAAACTTAGCAGTCCTGTTGGATTTTAAGAAAGCTTTTGATGTAGTAGATCATGATATTCTCTGTAAAAACTTGAAATTTATGGATTTGATAATACTGCTGTTTCATTTTATAAATCATATTTGAATGAAAGACCTCAACAAGTACAAATTGGTAATATATACTCATTCTGAAAAACTTTATATCAAGTATGGTGTCCCT
The DNA here is from genome assembly GCA_019925275.1 of Mytilus edulis. Taxonomy (NCBI): domain Eukaryota; kingdom Metazoa; phylum Mollusca; class Bivalvia; order Mytilida; family Mytilidae; genus Mytilus; species Mytilus edulis. The sequence goes on along the minus strand of CM034360.1, from coordinate 12,186,538 downwards.
CAAGGCTCCATATTAGGCCCCCTTCTGTTTATATTACACATAAGCGACCTTCCTATTTATATGAAAAATTGTTGCACTGATTTATATGCCGATGATTCAACTTTACATCTTTCTGGTAATTGTTATCAAACTCTACAGTCAAAGGTACAAGCACATTTACATGGTGTAGAGGAATGGTGCAATGATAACAATATGTTCGTCAATAAAAAAAAAAAAAAAATATGTGATTATTGGAACGAAGCAAAGATCATTGTTGTTGTTGTTGTTGTTCTATATATGTTCCTTTTGAATTTCAACCAAAGATGAAGAACTTGATCTTCCATCACTGTATTGGATACCTTAACTACATCAGTCTCCTTACAAACAACGGTGTATTGATGGGTATTCCAAGTGCTCCTTGAAACCTCTTTCTAAATTATTAACATCTATTCTATCAGCAATCAAAGACGGGCTTCAAATTTATTGTGAACTGCCTATTCTAGAGGTGGCGTGAATCAGATTTGGATACTTAAAAATTCCAAAGATCTTTTAGAGTACATACAATCTAACTCTCCTTTATCTTGTAATAGTATTAAAACATTTGACTTTTCTACCCTTTATACAAGTTTTCAACATTCCAAACTAAAAGACAAATTGAAAGAGTTGGTATTGCTTTGTTTCGTAAAAAAGAATGGCCAACGAAGATACAAGTATCTTGTCTTAGGAAGGGATAAATCCTACTTTGTAAAGGATCACTCTGATTCAAACAAAAAATTCTCTGAAACTGACATTATCAAGATGCTTGATTTTTTGATTGACAACATATTTGTTACGTTCGGAGGACGGATTTTTCAACAGACTATCGGCATTCCAATGGGAACGAATTGTACCCTTCTTCTTGTCGTCTTGTTTCTTTATTATTATGAGACTGACTTCATACAGGCACTTCTTGGGAAGAAAGATAAGAAGTTAGCTATATCCTTTAACTCTACTTTCTGCTATATAGAGGAAGTTCTTTTACTAAATAATTCAAAATTTGGTGACTATGTCGAACCCATTTGACTAGAGATAAAGGATACAACAGATACAGTTAAGTCGGCCTCATATCTTGACTTACATCTTGAAATTGACAATGAGCGTCGATTGAAAACAAAACTTAACAACAAAAGAGATGATTTCAGCTTTCCAAGTGTAAACTTTCCATTTCTAAGTAGCAACATTCCAGCAGCACCTGCATACGGTGTATATATCTCCAAATTGAAAAGATATTCCCGTGCTTGCATTTCCTATCATGATTGTTTTGATAGAGGGTTGATGCTCACAAGGAAGCTATTAAATCAAGAGTTCGAAATGGTGAAGTTGAAATCATCAGTTGGTTGACCGTTATGGAATAACCGTTTCACAAATGATATCGGATATGTTCCTTACTTCGTAACTACAATCTCCTTCCCTTTCATAAATGTGACCTACCGAATTAGACTATTTACCGGATTTGTTATATTATAAGCAACACAACGGGTGCCACATGTGGAGCAGGATCTGCTTACCCTTCCGGAGCACATGATATCACTCCTAGTTTTGGTGGGGTTCGTGTTGTTTATTCTTTAGTTTTCTATGTTGTGTCATGTGTACTATTGTTTGTCTGTTTGTCCTTTTCATTTTTAGCCATGGCGTTGTCAGTTTATTTTCGATTTATGAGTTTGACTGTCCCTCATACGGAACCGGTAATGTACGTATATCTAACACATGTATATTTCATATGAAATGATATACCACTAGACAAAATCATCCGCAAACTAGTGGGCTCTAACATGCAATTAAAGGTATGTTGACTTTCAAGTCAAGATAAGATATAGTTTTGACATAAAATGACTGGGTAACCTGAAATTAACTTTAACTTTTTAATTGCAGAATTTAACAGAGAAAGCAATGGAATTGTAGTTAATATATAAAAATGACATATGCGGCAAAAAGGAAATATCATGTTTCTATTTGCTCCTATGAAAATAAGAGTAAGGTTTCAAAAACGGACAGTATTTTTTGCCAAGCTATACATGTCTTTTTATATTATGCGAATATCTCCTTCGTTGGCGAATACCTGTCATGTCTTTCATTCATATTTTTAAGTAAAAAAAATCAAAGTTTGCTTTATTGATAAAAAACAAGTGTGTGTTTGACTTTTTCGGACAAACAGTGCAGTTTAAGTATGAGATCATCATTTTGATTATTATTATTAAACCCTTGCAATATGATGGAATTGTGTGAAGCGACATTAAGTACAGACTATGCCGAGGGATATGTGAAAGTGAAATATAACATAAAAATATTAAAACTGGAAACATGTCCATGAAACTGACACGTATTTTAAAAGAAATCATTACCACATAAATATGATTAGGATACGTTAATTATAGATTATGTTTACTCTATTTTTATCTCCTCTTGAGTCATAGTGTTTCAGGTAGAAGTCCATTGCTACTATCGACTTCCTTGTCCCCTTATGTACATACGAAGAGTTACACGTTTTAAACTGGATGAACCATTACTTGATAACAAAAGATATATATGTTTGCACTTTTGTTAAAATTCTTATCCGAAAGCTAGGCAGTGAACGTATCAATGCATTACATAACTTTAAAAATAAACATAAAGTTTTCAGTTCAAGTAAACAGATAATTTTGTGTTTTGTTCTATAACTATTGGTGGCAAATAAATAATCAGTTGTCAGACACAATAAATACGTGACACAATTTGTTCATAATTCAAAATCAGACTGGTAAATGCGCAATAGAAGTGCAGGATTTTCATTTGGTCAAGAGTGCTTTTTATCAAAATCTATTCGATGCTATTTCGCATTAAATGTATTTACAGGGTTTCAAATTCTCATTCCTACATTAAAATAATAAATGGTACATAAGTTTACATTGTGACAGCAATTGATCACTGAATTTTGATAAATATATCCAAAAATAAAATTTGCATTCAAAGCAATAATGTACGTGCAATGAAGACATTGCGTTTTTTGAAAAGCAAACATTACAGTACTTAGCAACACGCGCATAAACTCAGTAAAATAAGATCGATTTGGTAAACTTTTTATTATTGTCTTTCGTTTATTCTAATGTGCTTTGTCATTATATGCTTTTGAATTTCTTTATTGCATATTTGTTGTTTTAATAGTGTTTTCAAAAGACTAAAAAACAATGTTGACTGCTGTACCCCTATTTTGACATTTTTACCTACGGTTTGTTTTGGTTTGTTGTCAATATATTGAAGTTTTATGTGACTGTCATACAGGTGAAAGGTTTAGCCAGCTATAGAACCAGGTTTAATATACTATTTTCTACATAAAAAAAGCCTGTACCAAGTCAAACATGATAGTTGTTATCCATTCGTTTGATATGTTTGACCATATACTTTTGCCATTTGGTTACGACTTTTTTAAAATGTATCCTCGGAGTTTTTGTTAATTTATCTTTTTAATCTAATGTATTTAAATGCTTAGACTACGGAACTATTAAATCACATCAGGTTAGTGTCAACATGAAGCATCCTTCAAATTGGAACTAATAGTGAACACCTGCAGTCAAAATATGAAATTGACATCCTGCCTATTCTAGGCATACAAGAGATCTGTAACAGCACAATCACTAAAGATGCTTTGCAGGTATTTACAAAAATGGAATACTACTATGAATTGCAAGTGGAGAAGCTGACATCATCGCATGGAAATTTAACGGACGCAATCATGAGTTGTTATGGAACATATGTGTCACAGGTGAAGAAGTATATGTTGTAATTGTCGTAACCACAAATTCGTGGATATGACCTAACTAAATAGACTTATACTATGCTTTGTGCAAACATGACCGACACACCAGGTTTATTAATTAATAGTTGTCAGTGGTTGCTGCCTTGTTATACATTTTAATGCTTTAGTGAAACTCAGGTCATGGATTGTTTTCTCTTGAACTGCTTCGCATCTTGTCATCCTTGCACTTTAACTGTTTACTATATAATGTGGATTTTGTTCATTATTGATATAAGTTAGGTGACCTGTTTAATTCATATCTAGTTCTTTGTTCGTTTTAATATACTTCTTTCATTGCAAATCACACTATGTCTTTGTATATATCAATCACAATGTAATGAAAGTAAAAAGTGCACAACCGACCGTTAGTTGAGCCAAACACACATCGAACCAGAAAGCAAAATTCTGATCAGACAATACATCTTTTACGTTTATAATTGTTTGAAAGAAAATCTACATTTTAAAAATATGTTTAGATACCACCAAAAAAGGTAACTATCGGTAAGGTAGAAAGATTGTGAAAATATTAAAGAAATTGACAACATTGAAAGACTATTTACAATACAGAGGTAGAAAAATTCTTAAAAAGTTGGAACTGCAGAAAATAATGGTATAACATAGTCTAGATTTTTCATTTCAATGAAAACAGTGCATATCAAAGTACTGAAAATATTAATGATTAAATCTTTATATCTATAATTATAGATTGTAAACACAAAGATTAAAAACGGGTTTGGTTATATTTTAAGATATCTAATTTTCATTGGATATCAAATATAAAGGTTCGTATATAAATAAAGAAATTTCAGTACTTTTCACCGAACGTCATTAAAGAGGTAAGTTTATTTTGCTACATTTCTAATGAATTAAATGGAAAGTTATATTTTCACTCAAGTTGAGTATTTGCACAAATAGCTTTATCAAATTCATAATTATGATATTGTTCTGTTACGTGTTTGAGTGATACATTTTCATTAATATAATAACAGTCTGATAATATTATAAATGGGATTTCACTTTGGCTTTTGCCATAGACGTTTCCATTTTATTTTACCTTTTTTAAATCCATGTATTTTTTCTGAGTGACTTTGTCGGTAAAAGAGGAACAAAAGACACCAGAGGGACAGTCAAACTCGTAGATTGAAAATAATTTGACAACGCTATGGCTAAAAAGAAAAAGACAGAGAAATAATAGTATAGACGACACAACATAGAAACTAAAGACTAAGCAACACGAACCAAACCAAAATCAGGGGGTGCTACGGTAGGGTAAGCAAATCCTGCTCCACATGTAGCACACGTCGTATTGCTTAAGTTATTTCTAATCCGGTAAATACACAATGTAGTCTGATTCAGTAGGTCGTATTTGTGAAAAGGGAAGGGTATTGTACATGTAGTTACGTATACAGCATAAGGAAAATATCCGATATCATCTGTGTAACGGATATTCCATAAAGTTCAACCAACTCGTGATGGCGTCCAGACGTTATTATTGAATTATTTACTCACTTGGTCTATCTTAAAACCACTTTCTTATACTAATGGTATTTTAGGGGACATATAGTAATAACTCATGTTTGTCAAATAAGTGGGAAATTTATAAAAAAAAAGATAGTATTTACACTTTTGAATGTGACATTTTTTGTACTGTTTGCCTTTAAAAAAAATACTTCGATACATAGAAATAAACAATAATCATGTATTTTTTTATATTTAGAAAACTTTCCTTGAAAATTCAAATTGGAATTACTCAATGTGTTTCGTCTGTGGTAACGAAATAAAAGACTTGTGGTAAAAATGTTGTAATAAACTTTGAAATCTAAACCTAAATCTAGTGCACATGTGGTTGATTTAAGTTCTATTTCTTTAAACATTCAGTTGAATAAATAACTAGAATGAATGTAATTATTATTAGAAACTTTGTTCCCTTTACTTGCATTCTTCATAGGTCTATTATTGTTCATTTAGGTTTTTTTTTATCCTTAATCCGTTTAATGCATTCCTATGTCTGTCCCAAGTCAGGAGCTTTTGGCCCTTGTTGTTAGTCTTGGATGATTTTAAATTTTCGTCCATTTGTATGTTTTGGAGTTTAGTATGACGTCCAGTTTCACTGAACTAGTACATATTTCTAATAGGGGGTAGCTGAGGTACACCTCTGGTGCAGGATTTTCTCGATGCGTTGTAAACGCAAAGAGGGCCTTCGGCTATTATCTGCTCTTTGGTCAGCTTGTGGTCTTTTTGTTCATAAATATAATAGTTATTATATCTATGTTTTGACGTTTTCCTCGATTCAATTCTCATTTTTGTTATTTATGTTTTCGTCTTGTTTATCAATAATTGCAATGTTTGGCTGTGTACTTGCTGTCATCAGCTATCAGTATTCTTATAAATGTTCTTTTTTCTTTTTCCTGAGTTGTTTAGAATGTTTTGTGTGAATTAGATGAGGCAAGTTCTTTTCAAGTGATGATTTTGTTATGATGCTCGCAAACAAAATTAATGTCACCAAATTTTCAGGAAATGTCTATTCATAACCCTGTAATTTATTGGTTGTAGTTTTTGCTGTCTGTCGTGTTTTCCCGTTATTCAGATTGTTGGTTTTCTTTTTTTAATTGCTAAACATTTTGTCACTTTGTGTGTTGTTACCCGAATGCAACACCAGGACATCTGTCTATAGGAACATTATCACTTATTTGGACATCAATATATATACATTTATTTTCGCAAATATATATATCGAAGTTGACACCGAACCTAAACATCGTCTAAATATATATTTGTATACTGAATATGATTACTACAGGGTAAAATTCTTGAAATTAATGGGAAGACTGACTCTGAGATAAGTATCCACCAAAGTTCAAATGAAGTGGGTGTATGCAATTATATGCAGCCGAAGGCTTTTACCAATGAGAAAAACCTATATCGTATGGTCCATTAAGGCCTTGACACGTAATATATGAAACTATTTAATTGAAAAAACAACAGACATGAAGCAAAGACAACTGCGTACTCAACTACAGATTCCTGACTTTGGACATGCACACACAATGAGTTTGGGTTAGACGAGTTGGTTTTGAATTAACTAGATAAATTTAAGCGTCAGTTGGCCACAAACCTTGTTTATATGTTTATCGTAAAGACCACATTACTTACCATAAACAAAAATGTTAAAATATGACTTTTTTTGGTAATCTGTCGAGTGAAAAATCACTTTAAAGTCTTTTTTCATGTCAGGATTTGAACACAAACTGTAAGCTTAAAAGTCTATGAATCCATATTGACAATCAATCAAATTGATAATTCATCTACCAAGATGAACCGATTCGGGTAATTTAAAACAGTTGTACAAAACGGTTCAAAAAGGACCAAACATTTACCATACTTTAAGGTATAAAACGGCAGGAATAATATTTCTATTAAATTCCTTAAGAGTAAGGAGTATGTTTAAGTATATGCTTTTATGAAGAATACTAACGTTCTAATTTTTTTACAGCAAATATGGAAACAAAAACGTCAAGCAAATTGCTTCAGGAATTCCTAACCAAAGCAGTAATAGAAACTGCACGTGAGCAATGTCCCGACAAGACTTTTGACGAAAAAACAGTGCAAGATATACGGGACAATGCTAAATCAGCAGTAGAAGAGATATCTCAAACCTTACATAAAATAAGAAATGAAGGGAAGAAAGGTGCAGAAGCAGTTGTACATTTAACACCAGAAAGAATAACGAAGATGAAGACAGCCCTCGATATAAAAACCTATGAAGTCAAAATCAATGAAAAAGAAAAGAAAGCACAATTCTTAAGAAATGGCAATGAAATGTATCCTGCAATACCATTAGATTCAGCAGGACATTTAAACCAGGCAAGCGATTTGCAAATAGCGAGTATTGTCGTTGAATCTATTATTCTTATCCTTGAGATCATTGGAGTTGGTGTACCTGACGACGAAGAAGATGTAAAGAAAGCTATTGGTATTGCTGTACAGGCACTAAGTAAGGATAGTGATCTGCTGCAAGACGTTGACAAGATCAAGAATGATATGAACAATTATCCAGCTATGGCAAAAGATATTTTCCTACTAGTAATTGACACTGTTAACGATGGCGTTTTCTGGGCAGTTGTTAAAGCACTTCTTTCTAATATGCCCTGGTATGATTGGGTACTGACCTCTGCGAAAATTGCAGCCTTTATTGTGACACTTATTGCTACCGATGGACTTGCAGAAATCGCTGAGTTAGTTGCAATTTTAGCAGATGCTTCCTTTTTTATGGAAAAGCTTGCAAATCTTGGAACCTTCAAAAGAATGATGTTGTCATTTACATCATCTTAACTTTTCCAATACATATCTTCCTTTGAAAAAGAATATGTAAATTTGAAGTGTTTTTTGTTTAATTTTTAATTTCAAGATGTTTCTTTGTATGAACATGATGTATAAGATACTAAAGCATTGTAAGGACAATTGTAAGGTGTGCTATTGTTTGAATGTAAGTTTATATAATACATCTATTATTTCAAAACTTTACAATGCACTTTAAAAACGAGTTCAATTTCACCATATTCGTATGCAAAATTATTATAATATAATTATTAATAAAAATGCAATTATGTTTATTCAGAATGTATGCGAAATAAAACTATGATCTATGTATGTCAGTAATTCATGCTACAAGTACATTGTGATTGCTGTACTCTCACTTTTTTCCGTACATATATAATATAAAAAAAGAAGATAGGGTATGATTGCTAATGACATAAATCTTCACAACAGATCAAATGACACAGAGACTAACAAATATAAAACTAAATCAAACGAGAAATTTCACGGACTAATTAATGTACAAAAAAGGTAGATAAGTATTTATTACTATATTAAATTGCCAATATTCACAGTTTATATGGGGGAACAGTCATGTACTTAAATAAGGAAACGGGCTCAAATATTCTCAATTGTTATTATAAGAAGAAATTATTTTACCACTCAAAAGAGAGAAAACAATTACTCTGAAAAAATGTTTAGCATTGAAGATGACCAGTTTTGGAAAGAATATCCTACTTTTAACGTGATCGATAAAATAGGATACAAATGTCTTAAATCTGTATAAATTATTTTATATATCGTTATAATAAAATTGATCATATAATAGATATAAGAAGATGTGGTATGAGTGTCAATGAGACAACACTCCATCCAAGTCACAATTAATAAAAGTCAAAAGTCAAAATAAGGTCTTCAACACGGAGCATTGGCTCGCATCCAACGGCAAGCTATAAAGGGCCCCAAAAATTACTGATGTAAAACCCTTCAAACGGGAAAAGGGAAAACCAACGGTCTGATCTATATAAAATTACGAGAAATGAGAAACACTTATGAACCACATCAACAAACGAGAACGTCTGAACATCAGATTCCTGACTTAAGACAGGTGCAAACAACTGAAGCGGGTTTAAATGTTTTAATGGTACCAAACCTTCACCCTTATCTGAAACAATAGGGAAATATTAAAACATAGAAAGAATTTGATGATCAATCTGGATTAAGTTCTGTCGATGTTATTATTAACACGAAGTCAAAGAAATCAAGTCACCGGTTTTAAAAAAATCCTCTGCGTTTGCAAAAGTTTGGTCAACAAATTAACAATCAACAATTAATTTACTCGGGTGTCAATTTGATTAAAGGGGATGTACTAGGTTCTGTAAACCCCTTCCCGCGTTTGAAATCTATTTTGAAAATGTAGTTGGGCTTTGGATAAAGGATAGATTTGGTCTGTACTACCTACATTTAATTTAGCTTTAGTTTCCAGTAAGAAGTAGGTTGGTCTTATTAGAATTCTAGCGTTCTTAGTTACGCCTGACAATTTCTGAGGCAGTTTTATAAACGGGATGTATTTCTCCTAAACTGAAAGCGTCGGTACTGCCGCATCAAAACATTCATCAAGTCTTAATGTTCAGAAGCACGATATTAGGGCATAATTTGATGCATGGGTTTTACTGATTGTTGGAGGCTTTAATGCGAGAGTTTAGTTTTTAACTTCTATTTAATTTGGTCACTGGTAAAGACTTGTCTCATGGGCAATCATGCCACATCGTCTATGTGTTTACTAATTTGTATTTGTGTAATTCTGCTTCCATATGGATAAAATGCTACTAATGCTGTTACAATTGGAGAACTTGGATAGTTTTCAAAATTGATACATGGTGTCAATCGAGGCATTCACTTGGTAGGAAGTAATAGGCAGATTTCAAGGCTATAAAACAAACCGGGGGATATGCAGATACATTGTTTATGAAATTCTAGGAACGAATATAGTTATCAAAGGTACCAGGCTCATAACGTAACACGCCAGACGCGCGTTTCGTCTAGATGAGACTCATCAGAGACGCTCAGATACAAAAAGTTATAAAGCCAAACAACTACAAGTTGGAGAGTAGTGAGGACCCAAAATTCCAAAACGTTGTGCCAAATACGGATATGGTGATCTATGACTTGGATAAGAAAATCCTTAGTATTTTGAAAAATTCGTACTTTTGTAAACAAGAAATTTATAAGAATTACCATGTTCTTCCGTTAATACCCATATATCAAAACCACATATTATTCTCATAATGATAATAACAAGAAATAGTAAAGTGCAATACCACACGACAGAGCCGATGGCTGGTTTAATTACCATTTAATAATACATCTCATGTACATAATATAAACATCTTTATAATGTCCTCGTATAAATATGTAAATAGTTCATTCAGTGAACCCACACATGTTAAGCAAAAGAATCTCTTAGTGCATGATACAAAATCTATGAAAACCGTAGTATTAAAAAATAAACGTGACAGATCGAGTGGACCCTGTCGTGCCAAATGATTTAACCGCCAAATCAGATGAAACACATAACCTAAAAATAGCCACCTATGGGCAGACAATTCAGAAGAAAATAATTTCATTCTAATTCTTAAATTCAACCGATTGAAATTATATTTCTTCTTCCGTTAATACCCATATATCAAAACCACATATTATTCTCATAATGATAATAACAAGAAATAGTAAAGTGCAATACCACACGACAGAGCCGATGGCCGAAACACAAAGAACGGGAAAATTTTAAGAAAGTTGTATATCATGCAATAAAATAATTCAAAATTAAAGCAAAAAATCTATAACCCTAAATTTTTGGAGACTTTAAGCAAATCTTCTAAGGAGTCCTTAACATAACCATCTTTGGCCGTTTCAGAACGCCATCTACCGCTCCTCTTAAAAAGGCGGTCTGGTAAACCCAGATTAGCACACACACTAGCACCCCCAGACCTTAAACTGTGCAATCCATATCGCTTTATGTTATTAACAAAAGGCTTGAAAGCCTCAACAAAGAGCTCACGCATCCTTGAATACGAACAAGGGGGATTCTCTTTTAGCAAAACATAAACATTTTTACATTTTGATAGATTTCGAAAAATAAACTCATCAGAATCACATGAAATATCAGCCCACTGCAAATATAATTCCATGTTTTAAACGGGACACTTATTTGAATGTGTACGAGCGAGAAATACTGAATTTCCATCTCTATATACATCTGTTTTACTATATTGAATGAGAATTGACATATAACACTCTAAAATGACTATATCACATCTTCTAATATTAAACATCTCAGAAATTCTTAAAAAAACAGCAAATGCAGTGAAACACGCACAAATTATACGTTGATGATACAAGTTACCAAAAGAAAACATGGCATCATACATTTTATGCAGCAATTCCACCGAAATAGGTTCCTTTTTATTCGTAGGAGTAGCCAAACTGCGTCAACTGCGTTTCGCACCTTCTAACACATTAATAACTAAAGACGAATCAGTCGGTGAACATAATGATCCAATTAGTGAATGTATCCACTTTAAAGACTAAAACGCCTGAACAACTGGACTAACAGTATTGCTCGACTGTGTCAAAGAAGCTAAATATATAGCTACGTGAAAAGCTTTAGCTGGTAGAATATCACAATGTTTAATTCCGTTCAATATAGCCCATTTTGTCCATCGTAAAAATCTTTGATAATACCCTTTTGTTGTAGATGCTGCTCGAGATTCCGAAAGTAATTCTGGAAGTAAATTCACTTTACTAACTAAAGAGACAGGTAGATTCTGCAATTCTCCAGTGAATGCCTGCAAAAATATATGTGTAATTGAAAGGAAACATTAATAATGAAAATCATTTAAAATCATTACAATCATCTTAATACCTCAATCTAAATGTCACTGTAATATTCGCCACTGTCAACATAAACACACAAAAAATCCATGTAAAATAACATTCGATAAGAAAAGATCAAGAGAGATCTATAATACATGCTCACATCAAAAGGAGCTAACTGGATGAAAAATCCATCCGTAATGCTAACATGCGAAAAGTTAAATCAACATTGCCAAATATGGCCTTCTTACTCTTACCAGCTATATAAGTATTTTTGTAAGTAGGAAGATCTATAAAATTTACCACCTCAGAAATAAACCCATCACCAAAAGGACAAAGCATTGGCCAAAAACTGGCAGAGGGCCAGTAAAGTAAAATTAAAGTACCAACAGCTTTACACTGCCGCATATACATCAATACACGTGGGATCAAAGAAACAGGTGGAACACATAACCCGTTGATCCCTCGCCAATCAACCATGAAAGCATCAACACCTGATGAATTCACATTCCAAAATCTGGAATAAAACACGAGCAATTTAAAATTGTCGTCAGAGGCAAACCAATCAACCTCATGAGGTCCCCAAAGGGATTCAACTATCTGAAATACCAATTCAGAAATAGCCCAATCATCTGAATCAATAATCCTACTTAGATAATCTGCTTTCTCATTCTCAGTACGAGGGATCCATACCATATCTATATCAACATTGTGTTTAATACATGTGCTTAAAATGTCTAAAGCTAACTTTTGCAGTACTGATTTAGTGCTCCCTTTACTAACAATGCTAATAAACAGCATAGCTGGTAATTCAACATATTCTTTAAAATCATTTACAATGGATACAACTTTACAAAATTACAAATCTGTCCTTCTTTCATTAGTTCTTAACATCAAACAAAGCTATGAATTTTACCAATATCATACTAGATACCAAAACTTCACAAAACTCCGTATTAAGGATGTACTTAGGTGAGGTTTTGGAATTTGTGTCAAATGTTCGGACTCCTTGGTGTTTGTACATACAATACAAAGGAATGTAAAATATTTTGCCCCATAACACCCATTTATTTTTTCATATAAGACTTAATAGCGCATGAAAAGTCATTTACCAAAATTTTAGAAGATTCTTGATTTTCTTTCTTTTGTTTTGAGACCCAAATAATACCAATGCAAATATAAGGTAAAAGTCCGAGTCAGCCTTTTCCCGCCATATTTTAAATCTCAAATATCTCGAAAAGGAGGTCCATGACCTATCAATATTTTTAGCTTATTTTTATCCTTAATTGATGCTCTACCAGCTTATAGTATCAATTTTAATTTCTTAATTTCCTAATTTTTACTTAACCTCACCTAAGTACATCCTTAAGAACAATAAAAAGCTGGATCATCAAGATGTTTGACACGCATTTTTAGAAAGTTTTGACAATTATTCTTTCTACAGTAAAAGATATCCTTCAAAAATATTGTGATGAGATTTTTCCAGCAGTGGTGTCAAAAATTCGGTAGATCTCCTACTTACTCTTAGAACTCATTCTCTGTAATTGTGTAGTAACCTTGAGACCTTTGATTTTTCTACACTTAATACTACTATTCTCCATGCTTAATTGAAAAGATCGACTTCACCATCTTATTAAACTGAGCCTGTTCTATAGAAATGGGAGTCGTAGATAGAAAGTTATTTTGGGTTATAGATAATTTTTGTACAGAACCGCACTGATTTTATCAGAAAATACAGTGAAGATGATAATAAAATGCTGGACTTTTTAATCGACAATTTTGTTGTTTGTTAGAGAATTGATATTCCCACAGAGAGCCGGTTTTTCAATAGCTACTAATTGTGCACCCCTTCTGGCACAATTCTTTAATTTGACTTTCATATATATACATTGATCATGTTCTTTCACTAAATTATTCAAATTTAAGTCAGTACTTGCATTTCATATATCCAAATAAACTAAAAATTAAGTAAACTTCTGATACAAGAATAACAACTTCATACCTTGATCTTTTTCTCAAAATTGACATACATGAATGACTTCACACTAAAGTCTATGACATAAAGGATGATTTCAACTTCCCAATTATTAATTTCCCATTTTTCAGCAGTAACATACCTCTGCTCCGTTGTATGGTGTATGGTGTTTATTTATCTCAGTTGATACGGTTATGCTCGTGCATGTTCACACAATACAGACGTCATATGCAAGAGTGTGATCGTTATGTAGAAACTGCTCAATTATATTTTTATAGATCAACCAATTCGTGATGGTGTCAATAACATTAACGGATTGTCATTTGTAATGTTTCCTTCTCATTACTCTAATTGTGAACATGCACGAGCATAACGTATCAACTGAGATAAATAAACACCATACAACTAAACTACTAAATATTTCTAACATTTCATATTGAAGTGATATCCTTTTTATCTTTCACGAATAAGGACAACAGTAGTATACAGCTGTTCAAAAGTCATACATAGATTGAGAGAAAAGTAATCCGGATTACAATTTAAAACCGTGGGAAACACATCAACTATAAGAGAAAAACAAAGAAACAAAAGAAACACTAATGAGCAACAAAAACAATCATACCATTAGACTTTTTGATAATGACTGCCTTATTCCAGAGTTAAAACATGCCATTTTAAGACAAAATGGTTGGCTGAACATGGTTTGATAGCACCAAAACTCCCGCTTACACGGCTATGTAAAATAAATATTACTAAAATGACAATTGACTTTTGAACAGCTGTATACTATTTGCATTATACTAGAAAAGAAAAATTAATCTAAAATAACTTTTGCGTGCAAATTATCACACCGAGACAATAAAATATTGATGTAAAAGCTACTAGAATATCTTCTGATTGTTATAGAAGTTAGCTAAGGTAACATCTCCCTTAGGAAAAATTGACTTTATATTGATTTGGCTATGGTTAGGCCCTTTAGGACATACAGCTCTTCAACTGTCCCTGTTCTTATAATCCTTTACTTTCAAATATTCAGCTTTAGCGTTCACGATGAAGGTAAATCCAAAACTCGTTATTGACGCATGTCATTTATAACGTTTTAAACTTATGTTTCCGCATCAAAGAACCAAACAATTTGATTTCAGTAGCTGTTGATACCATACATTTTCCAACCAGTTGTTGCTTTCTAATTAGTTTAAAATCTCCAATGCATTTCTTTATCAACAAAATCATTTTCGGTTTGGGATTACCTTTATTTTCCTCGGGAAATGCCTGAGCCAAGTCTGACAGTTGTTTTCCATTGATTGATATATTCAAACATTAGATTTCATCAGTTTTTATGGCCTTCCACTTTTTTAAATTTACCTTGCTGTTTAGCTTTTTGATAATACTTGCGGAAAATATGGGCAATATTTTTGCTAAAATTCCCCATTGATGAATTAAATAAATTACTACACACAAAGGTGGTACATCCTTCATGTAAAAGAGGGACGAAAGATACTACAGGAACAGTCAAACTCATAAATCGAAAATAAACTGACAACGCCATGGCTAAAAATTAAAAAGTCAAACAAACAAACAATAGTACACATGACACAACATAGAAAACTAAAGCATAAACAACACGAACCCCACCAAAAACTAGGGGTGATCTCAGGTTCTCCGGAAGGGTAAGCAGATCCTGCTCCAAATGTGGCACCCGTCGTGTTGCTTATGTGATAAGAAATCCGGTAAATACATGAAGTCTCAATCGGTAGGTCACATTCATAGAAAGAGAAGGGGATTTTAGTTACGACGTAAGGAACATATCCGATATCATTTGTGAAACGGTTATTCATAACGGTCAACCAACTCGTGATGGCATCCGTAAAATTTACGAAGTGATGATTTCAACTTCACCATTTGGAACTCTTGGTTCAAAAGCTTCCTTGTGAGCAGCAACCCTCTACCAAGAAAATCATGATAGGAAACGCAAGCACGGGAATATCGTATCAATTGGGAGATATATACAGCGTATGCAGGTGCTGCTGGAATGTTGCTACTTAGAAATGGAAAGTTCACATAAAATCATCTCTATTATCGTAAAGTTTTGTTTTCAACCGACCCTCATTATCAATTTCTAGATGTAAGTCAAGATATGATGCCGACTTTACTGTAACTGTTGTAACCTTTATCTCTAGTTCGATGGGGTAGATGCGATCGACATAGTCACCAAATTTTGTATTATTTAGTTAAAGAACATCATCTATATAGCAGAAAGTAGAGTTAAAGGATATTGGTAACTTCTTATCTTTCTTCTTAAGACGTTCCTGTATGAAGTCATCCTCGTAGAAATAAAGAAACAAGTCGGCAAGAAAAGGGGCACATTATAGATGAATTTGTTAATTTTGCGTAGATACCTTTTGTTCATATAGCTCAATTACGTTTTTAAACAATAAAACAGAGATCTGGTAAGGTTTTGGCTATTTATTTTAAGTATTTTTGACACATAGCTCTTCAACGATTTTGGTACTTATACATCCTCGGATTTCAAATGTTTGGCTGTGAGCGTTCCTGATGATGGTAAATCCTGAAAAGCGCTTCGGAAGCATGAATTTATTAAACGTGTTGTTTTCAATTTTTAACATCACTGGGTCGATAACCTCTGCTGTTGAACGAACTGTACACGAGGGTATTATCAGCTCAATAGTCAGTACTTCGGTACTGACATGATTTAACAAACATTTCTTAAATTGTCCGCTTATAAATTTTGAAATTAATAAGAAACTTAGGTTTCAACTCCTTCATGCAAAGTCGACTTTTGATGAATTTGGCTATTTATTTTAGGTATTTTTGACATATAGCTCTTCGATGATTTTCGGTAGATGTAAATAACTAATCAGTCTGTGTTAATTCAATAAATACAAGGGACAATAAAAATATGGGTCACGTGCTAAATGATTGATTCTGGTGAAAATATTTTGATGATGTTCAAATCTCTTAAATCAATAAACTTCGTTCTTAGGTTGTGTAACTCACAGTTTAGAGGGTTGAGAACTCACAAAGTGTTTAAGCTCGCCACATTTTGTATGCGCCTGTCCAATTACAGGAGCCTGTGTAGTTGAAGGTTGTCGTCTGTTCATGTCTGTCATATTTGCTGTTTCATAAATTATTCCGTAATTTATAAGGCCGAAAGTTGTTGCGTTTTAAGTTTGTTTTTTTTAAGACTGTACGGTGGCCTATAATTGTTCATATCTACTTAAATTGAACTATATTGGACGACTGCCTTATTGGCAACAATACCATTTCTCCTTAGTTTTATAAGAAGAGACACATCAATGTCATTTTAACATGTTACCACATATCAAATACTTAACCAAGTCAGATTGTGTAATTAAAAAAATAAATAAAAACCAGGCAGGCAGGAAAATTAAAAAAAAAAAGAAAAGAAAACTATCTTTTTTTTACTACGACAAAACCTTTTTTTTTGTAATTACTTTTGCAATTGTGAACATTCAGTTAATTTTTTTTTGTTTTTATGTTGTATTAGATGAAAGCATTAAAAAGTAGAGAAATTAAAATAAAATCTACATTTTCCAATTGAATTAGTACAAAAGATAATTTAAATATTATTTTTCAATTAAAAAAAAAACATTTTGTGGTCATATTTAAAAATACAAGAAATATAATGTTTATCTTGTACAAACACATATCACTCAAATCAAACAAAACTTGATAACACGGATAGCAATTTTACCAAACTGTCAGATGACCCATGCAGGTTGTCAGAATGGCTTCTCCAGCCCTTAAGAGGTTGGCATAAATTCTTAAGTAAATTTTGTCAGAGCTGATTTATATTCCCGCTTCACCCGGTTCCCATGTTAAAGTCGGTAAGTATTTGTCTTTATAAATATATACAGAGGTGAATAACTAGTAAAATCAACAATCCATTTATTAAGAAATCGTTTTTGATACAAGTCAAACTTGCTGCATGCCGTATCATATTATACATGAAATATCCATCAGAGCTTAAAACTGTTTTCAAAACATTGGTCGTTTAAGAATCTATCAAAATGAGGCACAGGAAAGGAAAATTAATCCAAAAACTTTTGTCTGCAAGTTATGACATCGAGTCAATACACTATTAAAGTTTAAGCTACAAATTTATGTTTGTTTGTTAAAAAAATTAGCTAAGGTTACAACTCCAAAACCAAAGAATAAAGGCAACAGTAGTATACCGCTATTCGAAAGTCATCAATCGATTGAGAGAAAACATCGGATTACAAACAAAAACCGAGGGAAACACATCAACTATAAGAGGAAAACAACAAAACAACAGAAACACTGAAAGTGCAATAAAAAAAACCCCGACGAAACGAACTATCAGATTACAACTGCGATTTCCCTGACAGCCAAACCTCACGCATTTATGGCAATGTTTGATATAACCCTAAAATGACAACTTTACATGACAGGACTACAGTACAAATAAATGCAAACATTCAGGAAAACGAAATACACAAATAAACAAAACAATAGTACATTTCGATATTGTAATAGTTATCAAAGGTACCAGGCTTATAATTAAATACGCAACGCACGTTTAGTCTTCATAAGACTCAAAAGTGACGCTCAGATCAAAATAGTTAGAAAGTCAAACAGGTACAAAGTTGAAGAGCATTGCTGATCCAAAATTCCAATATTTTGTGCCAAATGCGGATAAGATTATCTTTGCCCGGGATAAGAAAATCCTTTGTATTAGAATAAGTCATACTTTTGCAAAAAGTTAGTTTATAAAAATTACTATATAATTAATATTCATATCAACACCGAAGTGCTGATTAACCACAGATTAAAAACGAACACGTAGAACAGTATAGCACAACACATTAGAACAGCACAACAGCACCACGCATTATCTGTCAGACGACTGATCGACGCCACAAAAGTAGCGTCAGAGGTAAATTTCTATAGATTTTACATAGCTCATGATCCGGTTTGTAGTTATGGTATTTGAATATTTTATAACAATTACAAGACTAATAAAATAGATAGAAGTTAGTGATTAATATAATAGTATTATTAGCTATGTCGGTATTTCTTCTAATGTAACTTTTTAAACAAATTAATTTTGTATACGTTGAGTAGCTTTGAAACTAAATCGTATATGAACTGGTGATTAATTTCTTTCTTTTACTTTAAAAGGCCAGCATTTGATAATATCATCTTTAGTACATTTTCTGGTAGTTTTCGTTACTGCTATAATCATACATTTTCTCAGTCGCCGTTTAATTTTCGGTATTGAAAACCTCTATTGTCCCCGGAAAAAACCTGACCCAATCCAAATAACAAGTTGTTTTCCATAGATTTTATTGCTCTAACGTAAGTTTGTGTCAGTTAAATGATTTCATATTTTAAAATTTACTTTGATGTTGTTGAGTTTAGCTATACTTTTGTGGACGATATGAGCAATACTTAAATTTCTATTATAATCAGGTACTTTTAATTTCATGAAGATGATTAAGAGTTGTCAGTAATATTCTATTATTTAGGTTAGTATGAAGAAGGAAGATTGAAAGGTCTAACACAACTGAAACTGTTTATAACGAATGAAAATTATTTTATCAATGAGTAGAAAAATCTCACACTTGTAAACTTACCCAGAATACAAAATTCACTAAATGTCTATTAACCAATAATGCAAAATGCAATATTAATATCAATGAGATTTGTACTCCTTTGTGATTGTGGTCTTATGACAAATAGGTTTACAAACATATGTATATATATCTTCAAAGAACAATGACATTGTAAATTAATTATAGAGGTAAAACGACAAATTACGTTTATCGGAAGAGATGAATCTTTGTTAAATTGAGAATTGTTTAACGTTAATTCAAATATTTTTACAAGTTTAATCAACACATTTTTACTATTTAGCCATCAGAAGCGCTTTTTATATTTTTACCTTCCTTTTGAACGCTCAAAAGCCGAATATTTGCAAGTCAAGGATGTGTAAAAACCAAATATGTTAAAGAGCTGAATGACCAAAAAGTGCATAAAATATAGCAAAATAACTTCGAGGTCAACTTTCTGTACTATTATTTGCTGTTTGTCTTTTTATTTTTAGCCTTGGCGTTGTCAGTGTATTTTCAATCTATGAGTTTGACTGCCCTTTTGGTATCTTTTGTCCGTCTTTTTCCAATAGATGATATTATAAACACCTTTTATGTATTTAATAGAAGTATGAAATAAATCTTTTTATCAACCTAATCTCTCCTGCAGCATGATCTACAATATAAGAAGCAAGGACGTTGAGAATGACATTTCAAATTCTTTCCAGTTAATTCAAAAAGTAACATGGGTAAGTGGATAGTCTATTCGCATGACCGTGTCTTCTTGGACTGTTTATGCCGTTGTCGTGTGTTATAATATAGTCCAACAACAGATAATACAATACTTCTTCATTGGTTGACTTATATTTATCTATATTGTTTGCTATTTAACAAATTTGGCAGGTATAAGAATGTTTGTTTCATTTATTTTCAAATTTTTATAACTATTTCAAACTATTTAGTTTCGTCTCGACTGTCTGCATATTGTTAAAGTCTGAGCGCTAACATGAAGACAAAACTGAGAATGGAAATGTGGAATTTGTCAAAGAGACAACAACCCGACAAAAGAGTATAAAACAACCAGAGGCCACCAACGGGTCTCCAACACAGCGAGTAAATTCCGCACCAGGAGGTGTGCTTCATCTGGCCCCTTAACAAAAATGTGTAACTAGTTCAGTGCTAATGGATGTCAAACTATATTCCGAAATATATAAATGAACTAGAATTGAAAATCATACAAGACTAACAAAGGCAAGAGCCCGGGGGAAGCTAACGACTATCTAAACATACTTTGTTAAAGATAACAGTTGTTAAAATATGCACAGGGAATGACCCTGTTCTAGACCGTATAGAATAGATGCTGTTCTAGAACCGGGTTCTAGACAGTATCTTAAACAATAAATAAACGATAATGTTCTAGACAAATACTTTTATTAAATAAAGACCCTGTACTCACAAGCAGGGCATGAAAAGGCGACCCTGTTCTAAACACCAGGGCATGAAATAGCGACCCTGTTTTGCGGTACACTCGTACCACTAAAAATATAGTAAGTACCCCCGCAGAGGCTTCTGACTTAGGACAGGCGAGGTTATTGTCTTTTGATTTTTAGCCTTGGCGTTGTCAGTGTATTTTCAATCTATGAGTTTGACTGCCCTTTTGGTATCTTTTGTCCGTCTTTTTCCAATAGATGATATTATAAACACCTTTTATGTCTTTAATAGAAGTATAAATAAATCTTTTTATCAACCTAATCTCTCCTGCAGCATGATCTACAATATAAGAAGCAAGGACGTTGAGAATGACATTTCAAATTCTTTCCAGTTAATTCAAAAAGTAACATGGGTAAGTGGATAGTCTATTCGCATGACCGTGTCTTCTTGGACTGTTTATGCCGTTGTCGTGTGTTATAATATAGTCCAACAACAGATAATACAATACTTCTTCATTGGTTGACTTATATTTATCTATATTGTTTGCTATTTAACAAATTTGGCAGGTATAAGAATGTTTGTTTCATTTATTTTCAAATTTTTATAACTATTTCAAACTATTTAGTTTCGTCTCGACTGTCTGCATATTGTTAAAGTCTGAGCGCTAACATGAAGACAAAACTGAGAATGGAAATGTGGAATTTGTCAAAGAGACAACAACCCGACAAAAGAGTATAAAACAACCAGAGGCCACCAACGGGTCTCCAACACAGCGAGTAAATTCCGCACCAGGAGGTGTGCTTCATCTGGTCCCTTAACAAAAATGTGTAACTAGTTCAATGCTAATGGATGTCAAACTATATTCCGAAATATATAAATGAACTAGAATTGAAAATCATACAAGACTAACAAAGGCAAGAGCCCGGGGGAAGCTAACGACTATCTAAACATACTTTGTTAAAGATAACAGTTGTTAAAATATGCACAGGGAATGACCCTGTTCTAGACCGTATAGAATAGATGCTGTTCTAGAACCGGGTTCTAGACAGTATCTTAAACAATAAATAAACGATAATGTTCTAGACAAATACTTTTATTAAATAAAGACCCTGTACTCACAAGCAGGGCATGAAAAGGCGACCCTGTTCTAAACACCAGGGCATGAAATAGCGACCCTGTTTTGCGGTACACTCGTACCACTAAAAATATAGTAAGTACCCCCGCAGAGGCTTCTGACTTAGGACAGGCGAGGTTATTGTCTTTTTGTTGTTTTGCTGTTGATTAGACGTCGCAATAGCGTTTAAATTCACAAAGAAGTGAACAACATTGCCTCTTTTTCTTACATTTTTAACAAACTTATTATGAAAGTCCTTCCGCTTTGTGTGCCACAACATTGTATGCAGATAAACAACATTAAAACATCAAACCGCTAGCGAAACTTTGACAGATCTTTAGATACCATATAATCCGCTTATCAATATTTTGATCAATATTCACGATTGTAACATTTTGACTTAGTGCGGATTCGAATCGATGAAGGCATAACAGGAGACGTATACCCAGTCCACCAACCTGTGTCACGCTTTTTTTGAATTCATGAAATTCCTACAATTATCGTTTGTTACCTTGATTGAGATTAGAATATCGGTAAATTACTATTGCAACAAAATGCATGACATAATTGGGTGCAAATTGATAACAAATTGTGTTTTACGTTAAATAATTAAATGCTTAAGAATAAGAGATTCTGAATCTTCGGTCTATTTGAAATCCTCATCCTAACTAAAACAGTCAAATGGTTATCCCAAAAATACAATCTCTATTCAAAATGTATATTGTAACATTTTGAAATTTCATACAAAACAACCGATGAACAAGAAAGAGTCCCAGAGTCTGAAACTGACGGATTATTGACAAAGGTTTTAGGTACAATTGTATATATATACTAGAACACACTCGTGATATCGCGGGTCCGTGACTGAATTAAAGTATATAACTATGCGTAAGCCTTATTTTAGTATTGGTAATGTCATCTGATAAAGTCGTGCCGATTATAAGATACACAGTTTTCTCTGCTTTCAAATCTTTCTGTTTGAACCCGTCGACCTGGAACTTTTCAATTATTGGTAATATTCAGGTCCTGGAATTGAGTATTTTTTAATCAACAGCATTGTTCAATAAAGTTCAAATCTTTGATTCGCTGTTTTACGTCATGCCCGCTAACAAATTGAAAACTGTACCTATACGTCTTAGTCCAAATTTTTAGTATTCGTATTGTTATCTTAGAAAGTCTTACTAATTAAAAAACTACAATAGGGAACAATTTGACAATGATTGAATTTAGTTGTGTCGACTTTGTGATAATGACCCGTGTATATAGTAAAATCAAATACACCATTTGGTGGTGCGCCTGTTAGATGCGGAACGTACAAGCTGATAAATTGGACCTCGCAATTTTAGTATTATAGATATATGAAGAAAAGACCCTTCAAGTCATTTAAAATGCTCACTTGTGTCAAATGATCCTAAACACTTATACAGAAAGAATGTAGATGAATGAATTATTTGTCAATTGACTTCCTGAAAGTAGTGATAAAATCATTTATCTGTTGCAGTTATCTACCTTTCTTATTAAATTATGTAACATGTGATATCAAAATCTAGATTTTTGGAAAATCAATTTTAACATTTCTATTTTTACTTTTAATTCTGATTCGGTTAAAGTCCAATACATGACTTGCGCAATAATAATTAGGGAAACTATCGACGGACTTGCGCAATGACAACTTAAAAATTCTTTCATAAACTAGGACTAAATCTAAAACTCTCTCAAAAGTAAGGTTTTTTACTAATATTTCAACCGTATTTTCAAGTAATTCCACATAAATACTTGAAAAAAGACATGATATAAGTGTTGAAATTGATATAAGTGTTAAGTTTGTAAATTAAAGCATTTTTATCGCAAAGAGCAGTAACAAAAACTTCAACACATTACGTCATGGAAACCATAACCACCTCGATGTAGAAACAATTCAAATCATCCATTATGTATATACGACACGTCTTGTTAAAATTATATAAATGATTTCATATGACAATAAAACGTTGATATACAAACTTGATGATATCTAAACGACTAAATTGGTGAAAAAATATGTTGTATCATTGATATTGAACCTGTCCCGCCCATGAGTGGTAATACATTTTGAATGAATGTAATGTCATTTACTTCTAACATGTATCATGACTTCTTATAAGAGTGAATTCTTCCATCTTTTGCTGGTATTTTTTTCTATTAAAAATACCAACATTGAGTACATTTTTATATCTACCTCAACACCGTGTTTCTGCGGTATCTCGGTGAAAAATAAAACGCGGAAGATCAATGGTCCGCCATATTTAAAAAAATAAATGAAAGGAAAGGAACAATAATAAAATT
Source organism: Mytilus edulis (assembly GCA_019925275.1). Classification (NCBI taxonomy): domain Eukaryota; kingdom Metazoa; phylum Mollusca; class Bivalvia; order Mytilida; family Mytilidae; genus Mytilus; species Mytilus edulis. Next base: position 12,162,116 of record CM034360.1, on the reverse strand, counting down.
TCTTGAGAACCTTTGAGGGATTGATAGCCCTCATTCTTTGAGAAAAAAAAACCTGAATAATATTGGGAACTTTAGAAAATGAGAATTTTCTTTGATTTAAAAATTCCCATCGATTGACATTGACAATAAGCATGCTACAACATGTTTTAGTGTTCTATCATTATAGTTTGATGCGCCTATCTAATATTAAGGTGTGAAATTTATATACTGGGCAAATATATATTTAGAAATGTGACGCCTCCGGGTGCGGGAATTTCTCGCTACATTGAAGACCTGTTGGTGACCCTCTGCTGTTGTTTTTTATTTGGTCGTGTTGTTGTCTCTTTGACACAATCCCCATTTCCATTCTCAATTTTATTTCGGATTGATTAAGGCAGACATTGTTCAAATGTTGAAAATCAACTAAGTTTGTACACATGTTGTGCTGTTAAACTGAATGAGAGAAACTTTAATTTTAGTAAACTGTTATGTTATACCTATGCTGTTACAAAAATAAATTATAGAGGTCGTGTTTGAATTGTTTCATTTTTTCTTACGATGGAGCTTTCTATAGCCCATGATATTGGGTGAGTTTTCTCATTGTTGAAAAGCTGTACGTTGGCCTGTCTGGATGACATCAGCTTCATTTGAACTTTGGTGGATAGTTGTCTGATAGGCAAGTGTACCACATCTCATTATAATGTTTAACATATAAAAAGCCATATCATAATCACCAAAATTAAATCTTGTTCTGTATACCAATCAGAGAAATAAATAAAATGAAAATGAAAAACTAATTTTGACTCGGACAAAACCTTGGTATTGTTTAATTTTCTTTGCTATTGTGAACATTAAGATCATATTCCGTCGCATTTTTGTTGTAAAAGATGGAAGCGTTAAAGATAAAAAAAAATAGATATAGAAATCTGCATTCACACATGGTTGATCTAATGAATTGGTACAATGGGTTGGCTCGGCATATTATCATTCAAGATATTATCTTAGTATTTGAACAACAAATTACATATTTTGAAAACATCGTGTTCTGTTGAAACGTTCAAGGAAATAAGATCACAGAAAGTATATTCCAGAACAATTCAAAGTGTAAAATAATCGGAACAAATATAATATGGTCCATAACCTATTTTGTAGAAAACTTATGTCTTATCCTTTTGTCGTTTTAAATAATAAAATATATTAAAACTACCTATACCAGCCTTGTGCTACTTTGTTCAGGTTGTTGTCACTTTGACACATTCCAAATTTCAATTCTCAATCTCATTTAAATTACATGTCTGTTAAAATCTTTCAAATCAGTACGAGTTGATGTACGACTTCTTTTAAATAACTTATTATCACATTATTTCAATAAACGGTCATATTTTAAAATACCTGACACATCACATAAGGATTATCCAACGCATATTTGAATGAAATAACACGTTCCAATCTTGATACATTGGACAAACTAAGTTTCCAACTTCTAAAGGTCATTGTGTCCTTCAATGTAATTAATCATTATATTTCTTTGATCATACAGCTCCAATGTTTATACGTCCGTTGTTATGGATACCTGACTTCCAAAAGATTAAGTTTGAGCGCTCTTAATAAAGGCACATCCAGAAATTCGCTTCGGACACAAAATATTAAATATATTCTTTCGACTAACTGTTTTGAATCTTCTTTTATGACGCATTATTTTATCAAAATCACAACTGCAGCATATTGATATTCTTGAAAAAAGCATTTATAAAATATAAATGTTGGTACAAGACTCATATTTTGGTAAATAGTTGTAACTAGCTTTAATTTGAAAGCATTAGATGAGCAGTGTATAAATGAGAAACCAAATTATTCAGCCATATCAAATGCAACTTCATTAACTGAGTTACAAATCATTTAAAATGAACATGAATGCAGAGTTATTGACAACAACAATTCACTTTAAAAACAAAAATCGTCAATTATGAAAAAAATCAAGAATCTATAATCTTTTTTTTTACAATAATAATCATGTGTTATTATCCAAAATGTGTTTTAGAAATTATTATTTATTCTGAAATAGTTTTTCTATGTCATTCAATTTCAAGATCTTTATATCAATGTTTTGAATTATAGTGACACAGGAGGAAGCCAACTCCTTCAGGGATGATGAATTTCATTTACCTACACTACCAAGTGAAGACTGGGAGATGAATGTATTCCTGAATGAGTTGGCTGACGATCTGACAAAGGAAGATCTCAAAAAGATGAAATACTTACTAACAGGTGGGTCAGAATATCAAATTATACAATGTTTGTATTTTTCATGATTCGGAAATAGATTTTATTCCTTTTATGTATTTGTTTCAATTTAACAACTTTATTCTAAATATCAGTCATTAATATTGAAAAGAACCAATTTCATTTAAATAACAAAGATTAAAATGACTGCATTTTTATTTGAAAGTCAATGTTTTAAAAGTTGCATATTATAATAAATTTGTATAAAAGATAACAGCCATGCTTTATGTTGCAAACATTTCTACAAAAGGAAATACCTATACCATGTTAGAAACATGACTGTTACATTTGTTTTCCATTTGGATGATGTGTTTGAGCGTTCAATTTGTCATTTTAACAAGTACTTTCCGTTTTGTATTAACATAGAAGTTTTATTTGTTTTGTTATTTCAACTCTTTTCAATAGGTTTAAACGGAACCGGTAAAAGAGTACTTGAAGTAATTAACGATGGTCTTGACCTTTTTGACCATCTGAAGCAAAAACAAATTATCACCAGAGACAATGTTGTCTGTCTTCAAGCAATGCTGTGGCACACCAAGCGAAAGGACTTACACAATAAGTTTGTACAATTTGCAAGGAAAAGAGGCAATATTGTTCACTTCTATGCCCCGAATGACAAGCCAGGTAATATTGATAATTGTGTCCAAAATTTGAATATCATATAGTTATTAGGAAATGAAAATATATGAACAATCAAGAGGACAACATACAAGGAGTTTATACAAAACTGTATGGTTTTAAGTTGTGAATAAACGAACAAACAGTCGTGGATCTGCAAAACACACAATATATGATATAAGACAAACGAATAAAAGGAAAAACAATAATGAAGCATAATTTTATATGTTGTAAACCTGCATAATTATCCACAGTAACGTCATAAACAGAACACTAAGACACAGTCATGCACAATGCACAGACAGCATTAAACAAATGTATGGGTAGTGATTAAAGCTGTCAATTAAACTCCCTCTCAACAAAATAGGAGAAAAAAATCAGTCCAATGAAATATCATTACTAGACAAAAGACAGGCACCGCTATGGTCAATAAAAAAAACCCATACACTTAAAACATTTTACAAAAAAATTAAACAAAAAATTAAACAACACACGCGCCACTAATGGCCAACCAGTTTCTTTGTTTTACAATTGGACTATGATTTTGTGCATAGCAAAGCAATTACAAAGATTATTCTTATTCGACAAAGAGAAATTGAAAAATAGACCATCAAGATTTAAGATGGGATGTTGAAACAATTTAGTGGGGTTGATGGGGAAAAAAAACAAAAAACTTTCCGCTTTGAATTTTCCTCTGAGTTCAGTATTTAAGTGATTTTACTTTTTATATCAATTTTAATTTAATCTAATTATAATAAAAGATCCCCTTAAGATTTTCAGAAACAAGCAAAATATTTATGATAATAGGAATTGTAGTTTTTAAATTGTAGATAAAAATTATGATTTTGAAATAGAACTCGAATCATTTTGTAAAATGGTAAATTTTTTCATCAATACAGTATTGTAAAATATGAAGAAAATAACATCTAGTATAATGGAATTATATGTATCATTGTCCAGCAAGAGATCGATAAAACCGATTTTTAATAATGAACAAATATATTTTGAGTTTTTTCTAAATTGGTTAGGTAAAGCCTATTAGTTTAATACAGAAAAAAAAACTCAAAAACAGGTATCTGGTGGATAAATCTCGGTCAATAGATTCAGATCTAGAGTTGAAATATCGATCTGCAAATGGCGATGGCAAAAGGCAACATCACTTAGAATAAAAACTAATTAATTGGTGATCAAAAGTACCAGAATTATAAAAACTTTTTTTAAACAGCGCATCAGTATCATACATTGTACAGACATTTATGTTTTGTAGTCAACCAAATGAAATATTATGTTTACAGAGAATGGTTATGAGTATGTGAAATTTCATATAAGTGGCAAAGAAAAACTTGACCGAAATAAACTCGAGGAACTTCGAATGCTTGTTAGTCGTGTAATTTGTGTGCCACTAAGTTTTATCATTGTCAGTGGAATAGAAGCAACAAATAGCATCCTTATTACGTTCATGGTTCCAGAAGGATACGCAAACGTTCTGGCTGATCTCACAGATAAAGAAAAAGATTATTTAGGTTGTAAAGGGGTTGATGCAATATGGTACAACGGATGTCTAATGAATTGCATAGGTACGTTTAAAAAAAAATGTAATTCTTGTTTATAGAGAAAAATTCTAAGTAGGCAACACTCTGTAGTTATGGTAAATTCATATTGATGTCAGTAAAATCGAAGATGTACAATGTAAGTCGTCCTAAAAAAACCTTCCATAGACTATTATTTTCAAATAAAAGAATCATCTGTCTTAAATAATCACTTATAACAGATTATCTTATATATCTTAGTACGCGTTTTCAGTAGCTAAAAAGAAAAGCTTCTGACCTAGAATGTTTGATCAAATATAAATAACAAGCTCCAATATAATATAATGATATAAAGAAAGACGAAACAACCTTTCTAGGTACCACATCCGCTATCAAATTCTATTTTTATAAGCTTTGAAACAACTCATTTATAATTAGGACCATACCAATAAAGAAAGATTAAAGGTTTTGTCACTGTGTTAAAACTCAAGTGAAGATAAAAATGAGATGCCCAGCACTGACATGGAAACTCGTCTCAATGAATAACAAAAGTGTAAGGGATCATTCAAATATGGTTAAAACAGTTTTTTCTTTGAAATTGTTTTTTAGGATACCACACAATGACTTCAGATAAGTAAATGTAATGCCATAACATTTTTTAATTTTTTTCAGACGTTGTGTGTTCTTATGAGAATGAGGCAATTGACAAAGATGCAGAGGTTAAAATTCTGCTGGACCAGAAATCCAAATTAGATACAAATGTTGAAAACCTGCAAATTGAGGTATTACATCTTCAACAAAAGCTAAGAGGATGTAAGAAAAAGAAGACGACATGCAGAAAGATGCTCAGAACAGAATAGCAACCATTGCCGGTGTTCTTGTCCAACAATTCGTCGGTGCCGTGCATACTCCGGAGAAGATGTCGCTCGAAAATATCGCTTTGAAGAATGCCATCAAACAAATGAGCCATACTTTGAAAAAAATGGAAGGTTTAGGATATGACACAGATTTAATTCAATACTTACTTGATGCCAATTCAATTGTTACGAGAACAAAGATTGGATCTGAGAATGCATTAGTTTCAACAATTCAACGACATAGAATCACATCACTCCAACACGATGTGTGTGTTCTACAGTACGAACGCGATAAACTGGCATATTTACTAGAAGTTGGAATTTCTGAGCCCGTACTAACAAAAAATGAGAAATATCTACTACATTTACTTACTTCATTAGTCCCAATGCAGGTTACAGAAACAGTGGAAGTTTCTGTCTGTATGTATATTTTTGGAAATATAGTTACACTTTTATAAAATTTCTCCGCATAATTGTTAAACGTATAAAAACTTACAGCACATACAATTTACCGTATAGGTAATATAACTTTAAAGGTTTATGATTTAAATATAAAAAATAAGATCAGCTCGAGTTTTTATATAGTTTTACATTGTCTATGATATTTCCTCTCCATGATCTCACATTTCAGTGAATCACATATAATGAATGGATAACAATACATTCACATTTATAGAAAATGTGTCACAATATAGACAGTGTTCGGCATCCGTGTATGACAAAAGTTCAGAACTTAAAAATAAATTCGAAAAGAAGTACATAAAAACTAAAAAAATCAAACGTTTGACTTCATCAACGAACGGAACGAATGAAAACAACTGGCATATTTTTGATTTGATAAAGAAATTTTTCGAAGAAAATGGTGGGCTAAACATCTTTTTCAATATTTCTCACCAGTTGAATGTCGACGATTCTGAAATGGCAAATTTGTTCACAATAGTTCGGCTACGGATTACCAGTGTCTAATTACGCAAACGGTCTATTGGAGAAGGGTTCCGGATTAATAAATTACAGTCTCGGATGTCGGGTGTCTTTAGTTCAAATGTTTGTGTTTGTTTGTTTATTGTTTTCTTTTTGGCAATTGGTTTTCTTCTCTGAATTTTACATATACTATTTTCATTCCCCTTTTGTCATATGAAGCAGATCTATATGTTTGGAATATGAGTATTTTATTTTGTAAAAATATATTCTTATTTTTTTTCACTCACAGCACAAACTAAAGAAGTGAATATGGACATCTTGCAAAATATTCTAACTGGAATATTCAAGACATGGCAAGAAACCCTTAGCAAAGAGGAAACACTTATACTTTTTAACAAGTTCCTTCCAACCATTGAAAGTAAAAAGGCTTTTAAAGAATCAAAGCTTCTACTTTTAGAATACTTGTGGCTAAATTATGCAAAATCCAATGGGCTCCAGTCTGCAAACTTTCGTGAGTACAAGATCTTTTAATTTATTCAAGTTTCTATTATCATAATTCCGCTGAAGTCTATCAGTAGTATCAGCCATGAAAGACACAACGTAGAAAAACAAAAGACAGGGTCCTCAAAATTACTTCAACTTTAACTCCTCGAATACTTGATGTTATAGCTAAGTACATTCCTTGTAAGCAGTAACTATCTATTATAGATTAATCTAAAGCACATTTTATTTATGCAACTATAGATATTGATTTAAACTCTATGATAATGGTTTGTCAAACTGTGGGTAAATGTTACTCTTTATTATTCGCCTAATGTATGGTTGATAGCTACGTTTACTTTGAACTCAAACTCTTCACCTCTATTGTCAATTTGATCAAATACATATTAAATTTATATAAACGTTCATAGTGTAAACCTGAAATTACATTTATTTAAACACTAAACTAAGTTTTGGTACTTGAGATGTAGAAAACGACCGACATGGAAGATTGTGTTTACGTTTTGCTAAAATAAGGGTAGATTTTAAAACATGTAACCTGAAAAATAGGTTTTACAAAGATATGTTCACTCGTAAAAAAACTTAATTTAGATTTGAACACCACACTTGCACTAGTTGATAACGGTAAGTCTAGTTCTTCCAATATAGTGCGGTGACAGAAGTGTAAAAAGTCGTCTAGATCGCGAGTTTAATCTCCCCAAATAACACACGGCTAAAAATGGTCTTAACTTAAAGACAAATATGTTTTCTTTAGGTTTTGCCCTGTCGTCAGAATTTTGTACGGTCACATTTTTCTAAAAAGTAGTTTTTATGACTGGTAGTATATTGGAGAGTTTCAACCCCCCTTTTTCAAAATGAAAAAATGTGTATGTTTGCTTACATTTAATTGAAATAGTTTTTCCTGAAGCTATTCTTATATGTCAAAATATTCTATTCGGTATTTTATTTCCTTCTAATCAATAAAATTTGCGAAGTTTAGACTATTTAAAATTGAGGTAATTTTAATTGCAAATTCAGACTCAAACTTTAGTTTCTTCTTCATGGTATTAATAAAAAATATCCCATGATATTTTAAGCATACAGTATTTAATAAAACTAATAAGTGATAAAAATTTCGTAACCAAAATATGAAAAAATCCTTAAGAAATCAATGGAAAAAGAATGGAGTAAAAATCTTCAATTTCAACACGGAACTCAATCACTTGCCTTCCGTCACATTTTGTGTATCAGTCAATAATTTGCTCTCAAATGATATATGAAATTACTACCTTTTTGGCTATTATATACACATATTTTCAATTAAAGTGCACTGACATATGCCACATAATTTGTTTGTATATGTTTATATTCTTTGTTTTTTCATTATAAAACATCAAATATACTTTGTCAGAAAAGTGACGATTAAGAGGAGTCTGACACAGATACTGCAGATGAAGATTAAGAGGAGTCGGACACAGATATTGCAGATGAAGTAAGAGAGGAGTTTGACACAGATACTGCAGATGAAGTAAAAGAGGAGTCTGACACAGATACTGCAGATGAAGTAAAAGAGGAGTCTGACACAGATACTGCAGATGAAGTAAAAGAGGAGTCTGACACAGATACTGCAGATGAAGTAAAAGAGGAGTCTGACACAGCTGATACAGCAGATGAAGTAAAAGAGGAGTCTGACACAGCTGATACAGCAGATGAAGTAAAAGAGGAGTCTGACACAGATACTGCAGGTGAAGTAAAAGAGGAGTCTGACACAGATACTGCAGATGAAGTAAAAGAGGAGTCTGACACAGATACTGCAGATGAAGTAAAAGAGGAGTCTGAAACAGATACTGCAGATGAAGTAAAAGAGGAGTCTGACACAGATACTGCAAATGAAGATTAAGAGGAGTCTGACACAGATACTGCAGATGAAGTAAAAGAGGAGTCTGACACAGATACTGAAGATGAAGTAAAAGAGGAGTCTGACACAGATTCTGCAGATGAAGTAAAAGAGGAGTCTGACACAGATACTGCAGATGAAGTAAAAGAGGAGTTTGACACAGATACTGGAGATCATAAGTCTTATTGTAAAATCAAAATAATTGACGGATAGTTTCAGTAAATATTCCGTGATATGCCAAGTCCTTTGCAACTTGCTCCATTAAGTTCAAAGAAAAGACAAAAGTCGTTAAATTTTATACAGTGCATAATATGCCAAAAAAAAAAAACTCGATTGAAATTTTGAGTCAATTTACCAGTTTAGGGAAGTCGATTTGTGTATCTGCATTGCATAAAAGATTGGATGAGGTGAACATCAAGATGTTTCATGCCATATCTGTTAACTCCGTGCAGGCAGTTTATCATTGTTCATACTACAAAACTTAAACAAGTAAACATATGTGTTCCCCCTTTTAGAGCGAGGAAGCTTCTAGTCTGATATTTAATGACGACACACTATTATCTGACTGTTAATTGTCCCTCAGTTTCGGGTATTTGTACACGTTCTAGAATGCAGTCGTTCAACTGGAGCGCTTGTATATTTTGTTGCAACAAAACATTTTAGAAAGATAACAAATTATTCAAGTTTGAATCAGATGAGCGTCTTAAAAAAGTTTCATCCGTGTCAGATAAAGTTAAAGTTGAAATAGTTTCCCGTCCATCTTTTAAACTTCAAGCACTCTGTCATTTTGGTTGCCATGATTACAAATTATTTGCTAAAAACGAAATAAAAAAAATCCAAACACGCGGAAGCAGATATCTCAGAACACGATACTACTTTTACTAATTTTATTTTGGCTATTGACAACGATTTATTGGTCATTCCTCATGACACCGTTACTTGATAAATATAGATCATTTCTTCCGGCTGATTGTAATTTAAAATATTCTACATGTAAAATGCAGTCTAAACTCATTTATTTCTATAGAAATTCAGTTGTCAAACAACTTTAACAAGTTCAAGGCAAATATAACGTAATATTTAGTAGCAAAATAACTATTTATGATGCCATATAAGCTTCTAGTCAATTGAAAACTGACCTCAAAATCTCAATGTCAACTGTAATAGATAAAAATAACGGACAGATATTTCATTCCGCTGCAAGTTTACTTAGAAAAGACATCGAAACTCTAAAGAGACTACCCAACTTCAGATGAATTGTCTCTTCCTTCTTAATTCAGTCAATGCCTTCGTAGTTATTGCAATTCATTCTATGGTTACTCAATGAAACTGCATACAGCCAAGATTTTTCTCAGGAAATGGCACCAGAGAAATTGTGGAAATGCAATTGTTGAGGCAATCCTTTTTGTTTTACTCCTTTTCATTTAGGATTGGCTTTACAAATGTACCATGAGTTTGGTCAAAAACACCTTGTTGAAACATTGAGTGCCAATGGATTTTATGCTTCTTAAAGTAAAGTGCGACGCTATCTAATGTGTTGTCAACCATGAAATTGAGCGAATTCAAGATAGTGTGTACGTCTCGTATAATGTTTCCCCAGCATTTTTGCAGACAAGCCTATGGATGTCATCACACCTTCCTAACCCCTTTTAGATCTCTGTTAAATCTTGGATGAATTGATAGCCTAGGGATGGTTTGAAGCTGGTATTTTTTAGGAACAAATGTCTTCGGACTTCCTACAATATCGTGTCTGTACTTGTAAAGAAAAACTCAAAATAACGTGTTCGCTTTCAACAGAACATTTCATTTGCAGACCTGTTGCCAGGAGTGAAATATGTAAAAATATTAAAACACGTCTTGTGACGGTTGATGAAAACGAAGATGATGGAGATAACGGTTGATTTGGTATAAAGCTTGTTGCACTGGTACACATGGTTCAAGCCCCGAGGTTAGGGGAGTGTTGACGTGCCCTTCAATAAGTTAACCCCCGCCGCTATCTGTATGTGTCTGTTTCAAGTCATGAGACGGTACTGCAGTGTTTGTCGTTTGTTTCTCTATACTATATTTGTTTCTTTCTTATTTATTTTGTACATTAATCAGGCCGTTAGATTTTTGTTTGTTTTTCATTATTCATTTCGGGAATTAAAGACTATGCAGTATGAATTTTACTAATTGTTGAAGCCCGTACGGGACCTATAATTGTTTTATGTCTCATTTGGTCTCATTTGGAGAGTTGTCTCATTTGCAATCATATGGCATCTTCTTTTTTTATATGGAATACTTTTCACGGAAGTTTGTAGTACGTTGCAAGGGAAAAAAGGGGGGATATAGTTACAAAACCTATAATGTAATAGATATTAACCAGAGTTAAATACACAATTACAAAAGATAATACTATGGTAGCAGTAATAATTGTGGAAAAAAAACGAAAGCAACGAGTAGTCTATAAAAAAACCTGAAGTATTCGCATATTCAATATGAGGTCATATTTGACTGTAGTGTTCAATGGCTTTGGTTTGATACCTCACCCACTGTGACAGTTTAAATTTTTTTTTAAAGTATTGTCCTGCATGACACTTGATTTTTACCTGAAAACGATATTTTTCATAAGGTTAAGGTGCTCTAAACATTTTGTAGGTTGAAAACTTGATTTTTGAAGTTTTATTTATAAAACGTCGTTTTAGGAATTTTTTTGATTAAAAAATCTCAATGATTAAGGTTTTTGTATAATAACAAACATTAATAAAGACAAAACAGTATCATTTGTATTAAGGTAGAGTTTAGAAATAGAAAAAAATGCCAAAATTGAAACCCTCCCAAATTTTCACAGATTTTTACATATGACCTTTGACCTCAATTTAAAAAAAATGTACCATATCAAGTCCTGACGACAGGCATATTATTATAGTACACGATTTCCTCTTTCCAGTGATATATTATGTAGGTGTGTGTTCGGTGGGGAGATTAAATTAAAAAATATCTGCCTTCAGTCACCGCACTAATAGCTTCTTGTGGTTATGTTTTAATGTAATATTTAGTATAGGGTGTATCAAATGTGATCACTAAGTCTGGTTTTTTTTAAATTATTGGGCATTAATTCCGAATAGTTCAGTAATCATAGCAATACCCACATACAAAATACATATTATTATAAAATACAGGAAGTACACTGTGTATGTTATTTATTTTTAGATTTGTGGATGGTAAATATACTAGCAACTATCAAAAGAATGGATCTCTGTGAAAGCTGGGCCTCAAAAGCATCCGTTTTCATAAAGGCGTTTACAAACGGAGGAAATCAAGAGGATGATGATGTCACGTCCTTAAATTCCACATCGAAAGTAGAAAAGAAGAGTTCCAAGAAGTCCCAACATCCAAGCAATGGGAAAAAGGGCAAACCAAGCAAGCAATCTGCAACACTCGCCATAGAACCACAGTCAAATCGTTCAACATTAGAAGAATTTAATGAAAGGCTACAACATATAGAAGAAATAATGGATAGGAACACGAAGATAACAGAAACATTTGTTTTTAGTAAATGGGACAAAAATAGGAGCTTTGGGTCACATGTTACAGATAATTCATATGATGTTTCAAAGTTATTTAACAGCAAACTTTTTAACAAAATTTAACTCTGCTATACAAATATCTCTGATTTGTACCAAACGTTTGAACTATTTTTTAATTTAAGACTTGATTCAATTGTTGTTTATTTAAAGATTGAACGAGATTAATATATCCTATATTTTATAGAGAATTCTGCCTTTTTTACCCTTGTATAATGGGCAGTTGATTTGTGAAAACCTTTGGCCCATCGTATCACATATTCAAAAATTCAGATAACACAGACTGGAATAATAACATCGTTAACTAGTTCATTGCAATTGCAAACTGTATCAACAAAATGTAAGTTAAAAAAACCAGTAATTTAATCAAAATGATTAACAAGAAAAAACACAAGTCTTGACTATCATATGCAAATGTTGAATTAAAGAGCAAGAAAGGCGAAATCAACTCAAAGTGTAGACACTATTATTCACAATCAATTTGAAATCTTTAGAAACTCTTTTTAGATAAAACTTAGGGGATAACTGTATAATATTTTAATTTCCGATGACATCAATTTGTGATTTGATGGTCGCACATTAAGTTTACTGGCGCTTGTTAGGGGAGCCAGTAAACGGTTATTTCCAACTATCAAATCATCAATTGATGCCGTCGGAGCTAAAAATACAATATTGTTATATCTATTCTAATGAACCTGTCAGAAAAAAACGTCAAAGCATACATTTCGAATCTGGCATACGTAGTCTGCGCTTGTGCATACACTTTCATGGCATGAATTGTGAAATGATGTCATGAAAACTGGTGATGTTATCCAATCAAAATAAACATTACAAACGATGTTGCATTAGAATAACCATTTACTGTATCTGAAGATACAACATTATACTAATACACTATATGAAAACATTTGTTTATTAGTCACAGATGATCACAAATAAGATACGACAAAGTTTTATTCAACATAGCTAAAATGAACATCTATATGTTTAAGTAAGTTTGAATTTACAGCCAAACACAGATCAAAGATCATCAAAGATTTCATGGGGAGAATAAAACAATAGCCATATATCACTTTTCGTATAATGTATTTTTTTATTGAAAATTCTTTGGCTCTCGTACATGATTTAATTCATTAGTTTTACCCATTAATTGGTTGTGTTCATATTCAATGTAAAAGTACAATTCAATTACTTCATTGTTTCCAATGCTCACAATGTAGAAGTACAATTTAACTACTTCAATGTCTTGATAACTTTAATGTAGAAGACTATTTCAATTACTTCAATTTTTTCAATGCTACATTGTACATAATGTTGAAGTACATTTCAATTACTTCAATGTTTCTATAGCTTTTATGTAGATGTATTACTACTTCATTTTTTTCATGGCTATAATGTAGAATTGCATTTCAATTTCTTCAATGTGTTTCATGGCTACAATGTAGAAGTACATTTCCATTACTTCAATGTTTCCATAGCTTTTATGTAGATGTAATACTGCTTCAGTTTGTTCATGGTTTCAATGTAGAAGTGTATTTCAATTACTTCAATGTTTCCATAGCTTTTATGTAGATGTAATACTACTTCAGTTTGTTCAATGCTACAATGTAGTAGTACATTTCAATTACTTCAATGTTTTCATAGCTTCAGTGTAGAAGTGCATTTCAATTACTTCAATGTTTTCCATAGCTACAATGTAGAAGTACATTTCAGTTACTTCAATGATTTCATAGCTTTAATGTAGAAGTACATTTTAATTACTTCAATGTTTTTCATAGCTTTAATGTAGAAGTACATATCAATTACTTCAATGTTTTTCATAGCTTTAATGTAGAAGTACATATCAATTACTTCAATGTTTTCATGTTTTCAATGCTACAATGTAGAAGTACATTTCAGTTACTTCAATGATTTCATAGCTTTAATGTAGAAGTACATTTCAATTACTTCAATGTTTTTCATAGCTTTAATGTAGAAGTACATATCAATTACTTCAATGTTTTCATGTTTTCAATGCTACAATGTAGAAGTACATTTCAATTACTTCAATGTTTTCATAGCTACAATGTAGAAGTTCATTTTAATTACTTCAATGTTTTCCATAGCTACAATGTACAAGTATATTTTAATTACTTAAATATCGTCAATGCTAATTTGTCATCGCTCTACAATGTTTTAATTTATATAATTAGTGTCAAACATTTATAACAAAACCTTGACAAAAACATGATTTATGTCATAAAAGTTAAGAAATTATGAATGTATAAATTAAAAAGAATATCTATTAATCACAGACAAATAATTTTTGAAACAACTGTTGTGATAAAACAAAATAATTTTGAAAGTTCTTTTAACAGTAATAATAAATCAATTTATATTATATTCAAACTGTATTTAAATTTATAATGTATAGTCATACTTTCTTTTTATATTATAACATTGAAAGTCAAAATGTCTGTTTAAACGTATAATTCTTGCAATGTTGTATTGCATACATGATTATTATTTTTTTTTTAAAAAGGTACAATGAATATGTTTGATCAGTTTTGAAAATTTGAGGAAACTTATCACATGTGAAAGAGTTGTTTTTGTAAAACTTCACAAGGTATATCTGTCGGTAAGAAGACATGTCCCAACAAAATAGTCGTTGTCTTTACTCTTAAATGTCTATCATTTGGTTTGACACAGAAGGATTCAAATATTTGACCTCCCACACAATCTATGATGAGTGTATACACTACTAGGAGATTACAGAGTCACTACATCATTTGGAGGGAAGAGCTTTACATTAATTTGTCAGTACTCAATTAGTGTATACCTTCAGTTTTACAACATTACAGTTTTATTATTTTTAAATGTTAAAATATTATTGATCATAAACTTAAAAAAAAATGACATTCTTAATATAAACTAAGAAATTACCAGATATTTTATGATAGCAAGATTGCCTTCAGTCTATGAGGTCCTGGTTAAGATTCACCGATGAGTTAAACTTAGATGGAAAATTTGATATTTGCTGCTACTTTGGCAAACAAATGTTATTCAGGAGTAAGAACAAAGATTGGTCTAAATAAAATATCCTAGTAGGATCTGTCTTTCTGTGGACTGTGATCTTATTAGCTAGCTATGGTATGTTTAAAATCTGTAGTTTATATTTTTTTGTGTCATTTCAACATATTATTGTTTTCAAACATGCATGTAATACTTGCCCCCTGAACATTGAGTAACCACCAATCCATTATTCAAGGTATACAAAGGACAACGTACGATAAGGCCCGTTTTTGTCCCCCCTATTTTCTCATTTTCTCATTTTCTAAATTTTGTTTTGGAGAGCTACTCATCACATTAAATTATTCACTAAGGTTTGAAGTTTGATTGGATGAACTTCAAAACCATTAATTCCAGAAAATGGGTGAGGTTAGCGGGTAAAAGGGCATCAAAAACGTCAAAAGAAGGAAAAATAAGGATTTTTGGCCATTGTTTCGAAATTTTAGTAGCGTGCGACTACGTAACCCGGAAAAAATTATGGCGATGACATTGGAATAAAAAAAAAATCCTGGGTCACATTGATGCAGGCACTAAAAAAATAATAACAATGTTGTAAAATCACCTGCAAAATGAATAATAATAACAATATTTAAATAATAATAGAAAGTTAACCCCCCTCACCTCACCCAGTTGCGAAAATTAGTGGTTTTGAAGTTCATCCAAACAAACTTCAAACCTCAGGGAATGTTTTAACATACTAAGTAGCTTTCCAAACCAGAATTGGAAAAATGAGAAAATAGGGGGGCCAAAAACAGGCCTTATCGTACCTTGTTCTTTGTGATAATCTAATAGGTAACATTTAAGGTCAATGTTATTGAACACGCCAGAGTCAATTTTGTACAACAGATGATCTTAATATCTATGCATGTCTCTGGTTGTTTTTATAAGATGGAAAATAAAAACAATAAACAATCTAAATAAAAGTTTTTATGCATCAGAAAAGTGATTTTTTTTTCATTTACAGTAGTACAGTAACTTTCTTATCTGTATTAACATCATTTTGACTACATTATTTTACATTTGTTCCAAAAAGATACATTGCTTTGTGATGAGTCTTTTTATATAAATTGTCTTCCACCCCAAGTTGTTTATTGCAAAAAAACATAGTACTTGCAGGATGTCCACAAGAACACACTGTCATATGCAAGAAGAGGATGAACACTAAATACATTTCTATTTGCAAACAAAAAGCCTCTTTTTTTGGTTGAATAAATGTTCAACAGTCCCACATGTGGACGTCATTAACCTTAATAACTTTAGAACTGTCCAGGAAATGCTGATGTACAATACATTCAAAACTACCAAAACTTAAGTAGGCAGAGAGCTCCTATTTTAATTTTTTTGCAAACTAATTCAAAAGGAATGACATGTCACAGAAATCCTATCATTGGTATTACTCATAAAGAAGCCATGTGTTGACTGCTGAAGACCCTACTTTGACTTTTAAATAAGCTTTGGATTTCAAATATTTTGGCCACGAGCATCACTGAAGAGACATGTATTGTCGAAATGCGCATCTGGTGCAAGAAAATTGATACCGTTAATTTTATTAATGGTATATTTTGACAAATTTTGACTTGGATGAGAGTTGTTTCATTGGCACTCATACCGCATCTTATTATTTGTATGTGTTGCTGAAGACGCTGCATGTACCAACTTTCAAGTCTGGTTTAAACAAGATCATAGAGGATTTTTTAAAATAACGAGATGTTGGATAAATGTTAATCAAAATACAACCTAATGACACAAGTTACAATAATATATACGGAATTTTTTAACAATCTTGACTGGCTCAACAGTCCTTGCACAGTCGGCAAGTAAGCACAAGAAAACTTCCATTAAATAAATATAACATATGGAAAGAGTAACAAGCTGTAATACTAACCAATCTAATATTTGGACAGTTAACTTCTATATTGACAGGGTATGAGTTACAATTTATGACAAAAATCAGCAAAGACCAATCGAAACAACATCTGATACACAAATTTAATAATACTTTTAGATGTCTTAGATATTTGGATGATATTTTGGCTCTCAATAATGACGACTTCGGTATGTATTCTAAAGAAATTTATCCTGTTAAATAAAGCTAATACTAACAATGACCACTGCCTTTCCTCGATCTTGATATATATCTCATTAACGGAAGCTTCATACTAAAATTTATGATAAAAGAGATAATTTTTCAATAATTTCCTATCGTTATAATTATCCATTTTTAGATGGTAACGTTCCTTTGTAACCATCTTACAGTGTTTATATATCTCAACTTGTACGATTCGCTCGTGTAAGTAACAATGTTTTAGATTTTAAAGAGAGAAATTTATGTATTACTGAAAAATTATTACACCAGGGTTTTCGATATCACAAACCAGTCAAAACATTAACTAAATTTTATCATCGGTATAATGACATCATTCATAAATATAGCTCAACATGCAGACTTCTTATATGTTCAGGTATTTCACATCCAATATTCTTTATAAAGCACAAAAATGTCAGTATTCACTTTAGAAGCTAACAAAACCTTTAAATAGACTTATTAAGAAGGGATATAGTTACGATACTGTTGTCAGGTCATTAAAGATTGCATATTTTGGCGTTAATATTGATTTACTTATAGGGTCTTTGCATCGGAACTAAACACATGTATTTAAAAACCAGTTGTTGGCATGACACAGGTTATGTTCTTTTCATATATGTTATGATGGTATTATACTAAACCGCTAACGGGAAGGATTGTGCCTAATGTTCATATGATGAAGATATAATCTTTTAATCAGTTTAATTGAAGTCTGGAGCTGGCATGACAGTTAACTGCTAGTAGTCTGTTGTTATTTATGAATTGTTGTCATTTTGTTTATTTTCTTTGGTTACATCTTCTGACATCAGACTCGGACTTCTCTTAATTTGAATTATAATTGCGTATTGTTATGCTTTTACTTTTCTAAATTGGCTAGAGTTATAGGGGAATGGTTGAGATCTCATAAACATGTTTAACCCTGCCAAATTTTTGCGCCTGTCCTAAATCAGGAGCCTCTAGCCTTTGTAAGTCTTGTATTATTTTTAATTTTAGTTTCTTGTGTACCATTTAGATTTTAGTATGCCGTTCATTATCACTGAACTAGTATATATATTTGTTAAGGGGCCAGCTGAAGGGCACATCTGGGTGCGGGAATTTCTCGCTGCATGAAGACCTATTGGTTATCTTCTGCTGTTGTCTGTTCTATGGTCGGGTTGTTGTCTGTTTGACACATTCCCCATTTCCATTCTCAATTTTATACATATCTCCAAGCTTTTAGTTTTCTATGTATTTTTTGGTCTTTTATTGTATTATTTTTTCACATGGTGTTGTCAGTTACTCTGCAGTTATTTATGTAAGTTGAATGTTTCATGGTACCTTCAGTTCATATCACCATTTTAACTAAACAATGACTGTAAAACCTATTTATTTATAACTATTTTGTTTCTACACTTAGGAAAGGTATATGATTACCCCTGCACCTTGAAAAAACGAAACTTATGTTATCCACAAAGTACACATTTCTACTGTAAAAATTAGTTTTCATCAGTTTGTAAATTGCAGTCTCAAATAACTGGCTTCCAAACTCAAAATACAGTACCCAAGACATACTATATTAAAATATTTATTTGCAATATATTGACAGTTTATATCATAAAATTGTTTTTAATTAAGAAGTTGTCAGTATCAAGTTATCTGTTCAATAAGGTTGAAGTCTGCATCATCTTCACATATTTAAGTAGCTGTACAAGGGCAGCTGGAGTCATTCCAGGGATACGACTTGCTGCTGCTATCTGAAAGGGACAAACACCATATTTCTATATAAAATACCAACTCATAATTTACTGCACCATCCCCAAAAACAGCTGACTGATCATTGGTTGCTTAATGTCTAATTTGAAAATATTTCAGTATAAAAAAACAACATAAGTCCTGAAAGTATAAGACATTAAACATTTCATAGTACTCAAATAGCACTCAGTATCCAAATTGCATCTTTTTGGCATAAATAACAGAGGAAATCTTATAGGTTTTCTTAGCGACTAAATAATAAGTCTTTTTTGTTAATTGCCATTATGCACATCTTTCAATATAGATAAATAGGCTTAAATATACACACAACAGTCAACAAATAAAGTATTCAGTGAAAAAAGTAAAATTTAAGAAAATGTCAACATCCAACTTATATAAAAATTCTACTTTTAAAATGACAAATTGAAATATGTCACAGACATTTATTTCAACCAAAATACATGTAAAATAAAAAGCTTAGATTGTTCCAAATATGTGAATAAATAGAACAAAATAATCACTGCTTGATTTTTAATGATGTGTTATTAAGCACAGGTGCAATTTAGCTACTCCTTGTTTCCGAATCATGCATTGTCTGTGTATTTGTTCATACAAATTTTCTATAATTCAGTATAGATTCATAAATATTTTTTTGGAACCATCTAGTAGGAGAATTATAACAGAATAGAAGGTTTTGTCTGTTTCTTAAATAAACAGCAGTGATGAAAACACCCTGTTAAAACAAAAACAATTCTTCACATTAGGTTCCATGCTCCATTAACATGACAATATTTCATATTTACAGTTAAAGGTCTGACTTCAGTTAGTTTTACTCTAGCATCAGTTGATATGTCATTCATACTGTAAATATCAGATTTGTGTCAAATATAAATAAACAATAGAAAATTTTAATTTATTTTATGAATGAATAAATAAATAAAAAGACATTGGCACCTTTGTGCTTTTTACAAATGAGGTTTTCGTCAATAGTTGGCAAACGTTTTGATATTGTAAGAAAGGCTTTCACTTGATAACTACAAAATATAAGTTGCCATTCATAATATTTAATCAAATCGAGGATTAAATTTGTTACTCTTTTACAAAACATGCTTAACAAATACCTGAAATGGTAACAAATGATTATTTGTTTTTTAATGCTCAACTCTGCAAATAACTTGGCTTTCCCACTATTTAATTATTAGTCTAATGTAAATGAAAAGCTTGTCTGGGATTCTAATATTCTATGCCTGGAATCTTTTATGACTATTACTTGACATCTATTTCCTTAGACAAGCAAAAAGATTTCAAATTATATGTCCAGTGCAATCAACTAATACCACACCATAACTAACTAGTTTGTACTTCGTCAAAAATGTATACAAGAACACATATAAGCCCTCATTCCATCGTTTCATTGAACTAGCTAGAGGGGATCATAAAATATTGTATAGTGGTTATTTAGATAAAAGTTTAGTTTACCTCATATAGTCTAAACTGTCTGGTAATACTAGCTGTTCATCCTTTCTGACTTCATTTATTTCTTCCATTTGTGCTTCCATCTCATTAGCATATTTAGCTGAAATATTTAATATAGTTTGAAACCAGGGTCATATTTATAAAACCTATCTAAAAGAGTGTCAAAAAATACCAGAGGAAATTCAACCTCACAAGTTAAAAATGACAATACTATGTTAAAAAATACAAAAAGTACAAGCCCTGCAACAAGTCTAATTTGGTTGCTCACATGCGTATTTAAATCAGCCTTATCTTTCATTAGTATTGCCTCTGAGATTGTAGGGTTAACTAGGGTACAGACTGACAATGACATATCACTGTAGCCAATCAACAATAAGTAAGGTGTTCCTTCCCTGAATGTCCATGTAAATATTTGTAAGATACTAATTTTTTAAATAGCTTTAATATATATATTTCTTAAATCAATCTTTGATAAGATGCATAATATAAAAATAAGAAGATCTGGCATGATTGAAACAACTATTATCCACCAGTAATATAGGCAATTGAAGGCTACTTTATGGCTTGAACAATATGAAAACCATACTGTAAAGTCACTAATAAAAGTAACTTGTGTATAACAATGCAATAAACTTTTCACTAAATAAGTGAAAAGTGAAAATGGGGAGGAGTTTTCGTCTATATACTTTAATTCCCCCCCCCCCTTTTTCTTTATTCTTAATAATCAAGCTCCTTTTTTTTTTATCTGTTCTCGATTTTTTTGACACTTATTCTGTTATTTTGCAAACCCCATCCATACTATCATCTTACCTTCTATCTCTAGTTTCCTTTGTAGATATTTGTTATTCTCAAGGTGACCAGACTCCTCCGGACAATATTCAACAAAGTCAGCCATAGTGTACTGATTTAACAACAAATCAAATGCACTGCAAACAAATATTGGGGGAAATTCAATTTTTTAGCATGGTTCCTTGGTTGACAGATATGAAGCATAAAGAAATCATAAATAACAGTATTGGAAGAGTTCAGCTCCAAATTGAAATGGCAGTTTGATAATTATTAGTGGAGTTTTACCTGTGCAGGTGGAGCAGAACCAGTAAAACGAATATATAAGTTAAAACAATTTCTGACAATTGTCTATTCCCAAAACAAGTACTTCTCTTCCTCTTATAGTATATTGCAAAAGATACATTCAAATGAACTCTTAAAAATTTAACAGAAACTAATGAATATTATGGAATTATGTTTTGTTGATTAAAACACATGCCTGTCTATTATCAGTTGAAATACAAGGTTTAAAATGTGATATGTTCATTTCACAAAACTTTTAATTTATCAATCTAAATAAAGAATATTTGCTATATAAGTGGGGATAACTTAAATAAATAATGTAAAAGTTATAAATAACAAAAGAATGTACGTGTTACAATTTACCTTTATGGTTTTGAAGCAAGAAAACATGTCTCTGACCCCATTTTTTTTCTTTTTCATTTAGAAACATGTTATAAAGGCTTTCTACATACATATCCTAAAATTCTATTGTTTTGACTTCTGTCTACCACACCAAATTTTGTTTTTACATGCTTAATCTAAATAAAATCTAAATTGACAATTTTACACAACCTGTACCTTGAAAAAAAGTAATGTGAGCCAACCTTTTGATAACATTTTTGAAAAAAGCATGATATAAACAACAAATTTTTCATAAAATCCATCAATTTTATTTTAGACTCTCCATCTACCGGGATAATAAGACCATTACTTCTCGGGTTAACATTACTGTTGCTTTCTCTTTTCAGAATTGCTCTCCATTTTGTAACTGGTTTTGACAATAGATTTTAATAATTCTACATTCTCTACCAGTTCTTGTTCTAGATGTTTAGATCTGTTATATCGATAGTCACTTACACAACCAGCTTTATAACCTAAAATAACAAAGATATAAATTTAATACAAAATTCAAGATAATCTAATAGAGTTATGTCCCTTTGTACACTTTTTACAGATTTCCCACTTGTGTGTTTTGTGTGCATCAACCCAGTATATTTTTTTCTTTCTATTCCTTGTGTTGATTAATTACAATATACATGGAAAATCTGTGAAAGTTCAAAAAGACACCTGATTGCACCAATCAGTTAAATCTTTTTTGGCCATTAATAATTTATTCATAAATGTTTGAAACAGTCAAGAAGCAAGAAAAATATTGCAATCAGAATCATTATGAAAATTCTTAATTTACAAGCTTGAATAAACTTCATAGTATTTAGAAGAGCTTCTTTGCTATACTTTATAAAAAGCATATGAAAATTGTTTATTTTTATGTATATTTTGTCATTTGACCTTTTTCTGTAAGCCTCCTGTCAGCATTATCAGGTCTAAGAGCCAGTCTGAATTCTGATCGACTTGTAAACATCCTGTATGGTTCATTAGTACCCTGTGTGGTTAGATCATCTATTAGTACTCCAATATATCCCTCAGTCCTGTCTACAATCATAGGAGGTTTGTCTTGTACCTTTAAAGCAGCATTTATCCCAGCCACTAATCCCTGTTAAAGAAAGAATAGATCTATATATATATTTACTTATGCATGTTATATTTGACTTTTGTAGTGATTAGTTGTTAAATACCCTGTTGCTCTGTTATAGGTGAGTTTTTTATTTATGTATATCAAGTTTCAATTGGCAAAATATTTAAAATCAAGAAAAAGGACAGATTTTTTTTTACAGCATGTCAAATAGTAAAGGCATTTAAAGGCATGCATTTCAGAAGTTGATATTGGTTGCTCTCTATTGTATATAAACATTTTTAAATAACTTTTTTTTTAACCATTTTATAGGGAAGGGTTCAATTGCCTTTAAACTCAAGTTTTACAAATGGTCCGACTACAGTTATTTCGTAGTGCAGTTCTTTTAGACAATAAATGTTTATAAAAAAATCTCACTAGCTTTCTCAGTAATATTTTTACAGAGTGTAGAAAATTATTTAATTTGTTCATATTTACTTTATTTTAATTCCAGGAAGCAATTCCCGACATATTTTCCGTATGTAAAGTGACCTCAGTGTGACCCATCTCGTAAAAATCCGGTGATCGCAATACGCATGGATGTCTTAAAATAAACTATTATCTGACTGTATATGTTAAACACGTGCACAAAATCCATGCTTTTTTGTTGATTGTTGACACACAGGTGACAGTCGTTAAACTTTGGCTTCAAAACACGAACTTAAATTACCTGCCATATTTTCACAACAACACTGACCGATTGAAAAATTTTTTGACTATTATATGAAATTTATGTGAAAAAAATGATAAAATCGCGCACAAAAGACTAAGTTTATGATGTTTGTAAGCATTGGTTCAAGAATTGGAATAACATTATTTTTCACCAGTCACTTGTTTCATATGACTTTAATGGCTGTAATAAATTTTTCAATTCAATTCTTTCACTAAAATGAAGAGAAAAAAGCTCTACATAGCTAGGTCTGAAAGAAAACTCAAGATATATCCACAATAATTATAGTTAAAGAAGCTAAAGCTAAATTTACCAATCAATAGCATCACACATGAATAAAAAATATATTTTGTTATTCTGAATCATAATCTTGCAATCAAAATTGTACAAAACAATCTATGGAGAAAAGACACAATATAATTCATGGCCAATAAGCTCATAGTATCACTGGTCACCTAATGGTTTTCCTGGACATCTGATCAGTATCTCCTGGAATAATTTACCCTTTTATCACCCTACCATCATTTGTTATAATAAAGTGCCAGTATCACATTGATTTTAAACAGGTTAAATAACTCAACATGTCAAGTGACTCAAGTATGAATGAGAAGAATTTGTTGTTTATTTTATTTACCAGAACAGTTAAGGTCAATCAAGAGATAAACAGTATATTCTTACACATTTCTAATCAATGAAGTTAAGTAAACCAATAAATAAGTCATCCTCTTTTCTCCTTCTGTTTCCCAAAACATATGTCATTGATAAAATTCTTATACTACAGTCACAATATTAGTAGTGTATGCAAACACAAGAAGGAGTAACAGAAGGCAGAAGAAAGGGAGATCTATTTAGATGAATGAATAAACAATGTCACTGATGGTCTGGTCAGTTGATGACTCTTCATATAACAAAACCTTTAAGGTGGTACCACAAACACCTTGACTACAATTAATTTGTCTCGTTTAATTTTCATAAAGTTTTGAAAAATATTTACTTTGACTATTTGATAAAAATATAAAAAAAATCAAAAAATTTGAACCTGTAGTGTTATGTACCACCTTAACATGCTTTTAAAGTATTGTTACAAATCTCAATTTTAAGTAACCAAGAACTTCAATTTGAAAGAATATCAACTGATAAAATTCTATAACAGAACAACAGTTATAGAACAATTTCAGATACATATAATGTCCTTGAAACTGAAACACAAAAAGATGCTGATATTTTAATTTACATTCTTATAAAAAGTGAAAGTTTCCATATAACTGGATAGATTGGAACCAACTCTTAACAGTTTTAACACTGATAATTCAGAGCTATTGGTCTTTCACGTTGGTTTTACACTTGTGATTTTGGGGGCCCTTTACAGCTTGCTGTTTGGTGTGAGCCAAGGCTCAGAGTGTTGAAGAACATACTTTGACTTGGATGGAGAGTTGTTTCATTGGCACTAATACCACATCTTATATCTATTCAAATTACGTTAGTTTATCATTAGTATTTACCTGAGTAGCAGCTTCCTCATAACCTGTTGTTCCATTGATCTGACCAGCAAGGTGTAAATGTTGTATCCGTAACGTTTCTAAAGTAGGTCGAAGCTGTCTAGGATCCATAAAATCATACTCAACTCCATAACCTGAAAATGTAAAGATTTGTTTATTATTATTGCATGAGGTTCAGGTTGCATTTTCAATTTACCCTTATTGGTATAGCTATCTAGAAACGATAATACTGATACCCCACCTGTGTCTTGTGATCAAAGAATTTATCTAATCTGCAAAAAAAATAAACAACAACTGCAACAGTCATCAAAAAAATCTAAAAATTATTAATCTCTTCATACTTCAACAGCAAGATTTTTTTTATTGAAAAACTTCCCCATTTGATAAAATTTGCTGTGTGAAACAACCTCAAATACTTCGGTAATAAATGAAAAATTGATGTGAAATTCCACATCATATAAAGAATTTCTGCTAATCGGATTAAAGAGATAAAAATGTATACATTGTGTAAATAAATCTCTTCAGTTGTGTTCCATTTCAATGGAACTTGTAGGATAATTTTTGTCTTGATACACATTTTCTGTAAAAACAAGTCTGTTGAATTTCTTATTATCTTTTTTCATTATCATATTGTGAAGATTTTTTGTCAAGGGGCAAGCTGAAGCCCACCTTCAGGTGTTGTACTGTCTAGCTATGATAGACCCATTGGTGGCCATGGGCTGTTTTCTGCTCTTTGGTTTGGTTGTTGTCTCTTTGACACATTTCCAATTTCAAAATAGAAAGAAGGAAGCACAATTCCTATGGTATGATTATGTGAAAGAATGTTTAGCAATGAATTAGGTCAAGAAAGAAAAGTAGGATGTGATATGAATATTTAAACTACTTCATCAACCACCATACAAACTACGGTAATAAAAAGATAAAATATTCTTATTATAGATGACTACTGGATAAATTATTACAAACATAAATTAATAATTTTATGAACAAACTAAAATTGTTGATGTTATAATATCTGTAAACCTGTAAATTATATCAGACTGACATATTAAGTGTTCATAGAGGAGATACTAGTCATGATAAATATGCTTAATTGCAACAGAGAAGATACTATGACATAATCTAAGGGCAATAACTCTTCTGATACAAATAAAAATATGATTGATGTCTCAATCTGAAGCTTACATGTGGCAATCAAAATCTTAAATCAATGCTGCACATGTACTAGGAAATTAAAAATTGTTACAATTTCTAATTTTTAGGTAAGTAATTATAAAAACAAAAGAATCAGCATCCTATATTTTTTTTTACTAAATCACTAATTTTTGCCTTTACTGATAGGATATCACAATATATAAAAAGAGAATGATGTATAATTGATACATGAGAGAACTATCATCAAGGGTCAAACTGAAGTGGATTTAAGCAACTATAAGTCACTGTGCAGCCTTCCACAATGAGCAAAACCATTCACTTGTTGAGTCTGATGTACAAGCAATATATATAGATATTAAAAGTAAAATACAGTTTGCCCAGCAGCCAGTGATTGAACATTATTTGAGTGATTTATTTAGACATCAAATTTTCAGTTTGCAGATTGTGAAATGCTACTTATACTATGGTAGCTCCTTTAAACAAAGCTGACCTTAGTCTATAAAGATCCATTTTACTTTGATGTTAACAATTGAAATAGTCTTGTACATTAGGCTCATAAACTTTTTATCTCAAGCATATCTTTCTTTATTTTAGAAAAGTATATGTTTCTGGATCTACTATTTCTAGCATGTAGCATTTCAACAAAAAAATAAATTACCCTAACCTACATTTCATTCTTTAACTAAATGGTTGAATCCTAGATCTGATTAATAATTATCATTTCAATCATTTTTTAATTCAATAATGTAAATGCAGAGTTTAGATCAATAAAACTTTTGGTGTCAGCCTAAATCACATCAAAAACTTGTATGACCTACATTGTAATCCTTTATTCATTGAAATTGAATTGACTATCCGAGTTTTGCACATTTCATTGGGGTTAAAATGAGAAAATTAGTGAAAGATAACTGTGTAAAACTTGAATAGCTATAGCATTATGTTACAAACTAATATTTCCAATCAGTATTTTCCATAGAAGTTATACATCAAAATTACAAACCTGGTTTGACAATTTGAGCCTTTTCCAGTCCTGCAATACTCTGTACCAATTTGACTTGATGTTCCTCTGGCATGGTTCAGGATATACCATTAGGGTATATAACATCCATGCTTAAACCTTAAAATATACAAATTATACAATTAAAAAAGTTACAGGAATCAGAATGTTTATCATATATCCTGATCGAGGACTATTTTTTTTTTATCCTGGTCAAGTTGTTAAATGGAGATTTTTTTTCTTACTTTTGACCGACTTTTTGAAAAATTAAGGTGCAGTGCAGGATTGTGGTTTGTATACAAGTCAGGGCTTGGCTGAGCCAAAGAGGGTACTGACTTATTCTATGAGGATCAAGCGGAAGTCTAATTTAATTACCGATAGTGCCAGTGCTTATCAGCCAGTCAAGGTAATTAAACACCACCAGTTAGGTAGTCTAACTCAATCCATTGGTCATTCGGGATCCTGTGCAAGAGATAAGAAGCTTTTTGATTGAGGTTTATTTATACCTTCGGGTAAAGATCGATGGCCTTATTATGTCTCAGTTTACTTCAGATTTGTGATAGGTAAGGTTTTGGACATCATGCAACTTGATAAAAAATTATTCTTTGTTAATAAGTTATTAACCCTTAACCACAGATGCAGGTAACTGTATCTGTCACACACAGAGCAGCTTAAATAGAACATCAAACTTATCTTTCACACTGAGAATAAGATAACGTAACTCTGGAACTTTTAGCAGATATATTTCATTTGCCTTTCATGCTCTCATAGACTGAAAAAATGTTCCAAGACTTATAGAGATTCTTTCATGATTTTTATTTCATATTTTATACATACACAAAAAAACCCCAGCCATCATGTATAGGTCTTAATATTTCATATTGAATATTATTAGTTATCTTAGCAATATATGTACTATACATTCAAATTCAGTTTTAATGGCATTTCTGTCAGGGAAAACAACCTGTATACATCATTACACAATTACACATCTTTTTCCAATCAGAAATGTTTGCAAACATGTTGTTTCATATTTTGGATACCAAGGAAGCATGTATAAATTGTAAATCAAAGGAAGACCTACAGTATTATAGACAATCACTGTATAAATACTTAATGTCCAGTGGAAATTATTTCTTATATATTTATGCAGTAACATGTTACTATCATATCATATCATATTGTTCTTTTCCTAATCTACACTTTGATACCTCTTATATTTGAGTATCAAGCCCCCCCCCCCTTTTACATGAACAAAAAGATTGGCTGCTTGTAAGCAAATTTTGTAATTTGTCTATTTATAAAGGGACATAACTCAAAAACAGAAACAGTGACAGCACCCAGAGTTAAACTTGATATGTGCTTGTTGTTAATCAAAATTAACTAAAATAATAGTAAAGTTAGAGAACAGGAACCAATTTCTAGATCTACTTACATGAGACAAGGGTAAACCTTAATGATACCTTCCCCTAGCAGCAGAAGAATGACCAACAAGTTTTACATTCATGTATCTTTCAATTTTAAAACTTGATGAGAAGTCTTCTTATAAGTTTTAACAATTTTCAGAAAAACAACAATTTAAAATTTCATTACACAATAATTTAACAGACATTTGCAGAACTGTATGGTTTTGGTTATTAACCTTACAATTCCTGGTACATAAACAAAGATCCAGACTTTCAAAAGACCATTAAGATATTTTATATCAATATGTTACATAATGACAAAATGGTTGGTTTAATTTAAACACAAGATTTATCTGTTCTCATCAAGCCCAATTACCTGTAGTAGATTATCTGTTACATAACAATACATCTGTATGTATCCTCTCAGAGGAAGCATACAGACCTTCCCATTATAAGAAACTCAATTTAACGCCTATTCTAATTACAATATTTATCTTTTCAAAGACGTCCTATAAATCTGATTAGATGGTCTGTAAAAGAGTGTGCATTAAATGTGACTCCAATGTAGAACTAATAGGTACATTCTGTTTTACGGGTTTTGATGGCTGAATCAATTGGATGACAATGACCTGTTTCCGTCTAATGAAAAAAGAAATGACACTCAAAATACTTGTTTTATCTCTATACTTATATATCTACATGGGTCCCAAAATTTGTTGCTTAAATATCTGAATAGACGTAATAAACATAAGCTTATACTATTCTATAAAACATTAAATGGGATGACACCTGCATACTTATATTAGTGAGTCAAGCCTAACTTCCCAGACAAACCCCTTATACTTTGAGGAAGGAAAATAACACTTTTCACCCGCCCCATGCTAGAACTAGCTCTTATTTTAATAGTTTCATTACTTTGGAATAGTCTTCCTTTAAGTTTACAAAAATCACCAAGTTTGAGTATATTTAAATAGCGTCAATGCGCTTTTGTCCGATCAAGTTAAATTCGGGTTACTAGTGAATGCTTATCAATTCGTGTTTGGAATCATACTGTCACATAACACCAAATAATTGTGATAAGATTTTGTAAAATATTTTACGAAGGTTATATCAATCTGATTGGCAATCGGAGGACATCATCATTTTAATGTTAATCAATTCATGTCTGGAATCGTACAGCAACATTACACCTAATTATTGTGATAAGATTTTGTAACTTTTTTATGAATGTGATATCAATATATTCGTGTTCGTAAAAGTTATTTAGGAAGATGAGGTTCGAATGTGTTGTAAAAACACATATTTGAATCAAAATTTTAAGGGCAAATGCATATAATTCATTGGAACACAGTGACATTCATTTCTTTAGTATGTGTTTTATATAAATTTAATTTTCAATTTGATATGTGATTGACCGGCCTGAATTTTCCTTGAATTTTGATATTTTTGTTATTTTTCTTTTTATTATCATAATAATATTAGGATATTTTTCAAAAACAGTTTAACGGGAAAAATCGTTGCCACTACTGAAAGTTGAATTACGTAATATGTCGTAAAATTTCTATTTTTAAAAGTGTAGACTTTCTGAAAATCTAATTCACATGTATATCTATTTTCACTTTCATTTTGCATATGCACAGTCAAATTTTCAGTGACTTGCGCAGTGATATGTCTGGTAACTATCATCTGACTTGCGCAATAATGGTGTGGAAATATTTTAGAAAATTGGACTAAATTTTAACTCCTTTCGACAGTAAGAATCTTCACTCAAATTATAAATATTGTAGTTAAATGGTGTTTAGTGGAAAAAAACCCATATCAAATAATATCCTTCGTGTCTTAAGTTTTCACCTTGATACTAAGTAAACTAGTACAAAGGGTTGGACAATGTCTTCTTCATACGTCATAGAAACCATAGGAAACAGTAAAATATGAGGCAAATTTACTAAAAAATATTGATTCAATGGCGATGAAAACTTAATTTCAGAAATAATATTGTACACAATGCATAATCTGCTTAGACACATTTTTTGTGTGAAATGAATACATCATATATGATCATATATCGACCTGCACCCCTATATTAAATTATTCAAACATGTTAAAGAACTCTTTACTATTCTCTGGTTTTCTGTCTTACAAAATACATTGTCTATTGATCTTATTTTAATTTCATTGTTTAAAGAGATCATTTGGGAATAAAAACTAACCTAATTTACAAAATTCAAAATCTAACTTGACATAAACAGATTTATATCTCTGGAAAAAACGCGGAAGATCAATGTTCCGCCATATTTGAAATGACGAACAATGATATCCTCAATCTGGTTTAGCAAATTGTTTTAGTTGCTAACTTCCTATGTTTGATAACCGTTTCTCTTACTCTTTTTATTGATCATATACTATCATAAAGAGTTCATGTACCAAAAACAGTCTGGCCATTGAGAACTTCATATAATAAATCACGTGTTGAATCATGTTTTTGTTACGTGTCAGAAAACGGAAAACTTTCACACAAAGATCGATCGCAAATCCGTAACAATAATTATAAAAACCACGAGAATTATGACATAATTGGAAAAGAAATTTCAAATTTTGTTTTAAGTTAATGTCGTTCACATGGCAAAGTGAGGTATATCAAAATCGAGCAGCCATGCATAATATGTATCAAAATGAAAACAAATAACCTTTGATGAAATGAAATTATTGATTTTTCGTTTCTCTTAACTATAGTTGTATTTGAATTGCTCACATTTGGTATATTTTTTATCAGTAGAAAATTAAAGTAATCCTACTTTTTATATCATTCGTTACGATTTGAAGTAACTCTGTTGAAATATAAACAGAGGTAAGCAGTTCAATCTTAGTTATCCAAAATCAAAAAGAGTTATATTTATCTGTTTAATTGATTGGATTTAATTAAAAGAAAGAGACGGACGGAACCCAAATTATATTCCAACGAATATGTCGAATTCAAATTGACAACGTCATGACGAAAATAGCTATAATCGAGTACATGACAAACAACAGTCTACAAAACACAGAAAAGAAAACTTCAGACAGAACACCACGAACCCAACGAAAGACTGAGGATGAACGTATGCACTCTTGAAGATTAAGCAGACCCTGTTCCACAAATGCAAATGAAAAATAAGATTGTCAAGTTATAATAGAAACATTCAGTCATAAGTTCTGTTGTAACATCAAACACAAAAAAGTTTGGAACGACAAATAATTTTATATTCTATTATACTGAAGACTAGAAAATAAATGTTTCTATCTGAATTGATTCATTGAGAATATAGTATAGCAATGGAAATACTCTCACCGAAACATAACATACTTCTTTTATAATATTTTATAATAGCCTATGTTATAATGTATCTTTATCTATAACATGTATAAAAATTGCAGAACAACTAGACCAAAATTTTTTAAATCGTCTTTGTCTTGTTCCTCTTTTAAACCATTTTAGTAAACGGTAGATTTATTTTTTAAACTGAATCTAAGCTAAAATCCAAGACACACATGGATCATTCTCAGTTTGATAATCGACAGGAAACAATCGGACATATATTTTGAATTTAATACAAATGATAATAAAAACTCGTTTTTAAACTACTTCTTTATATAGATAAAGAGTATTTAAAGGAATATGTGAATATGAAATTTTATAAGAATCTCAAAGTTCATCATTTTCATAACGTGATTACGTTTGAGACAAGAATAGTTTCCACACCCTCTAAATAATTATTTCAGTTGTATGACAGTAATTCACAAACCATCATCTCAGTAAGTACTAGATTAAAAGGATCAATTAATTTATCAAAATCTAAAAATCAAACGAGCTTTATAAAATTGATACTGTTCGTGTTACAGGAAAGAGTTTCTTTAATTTGATTTAAACTAAAGCAGTATTTCGAAATAAATCATCTATAAATTATGTTTGCAGTGTCACAGGAGGAAGCCAACTCCTTCAGGGATGATGAATTTCATTTACCAACCATACCTAGTGAAGACTGGCAAATGAACGTTTTCTTGAATGAGTTGGCTGACGAACTGACAGCGGAAGATCTGAAAAAGATGAAAAATTTACTCTCAGGTGAGTTAATTCACTACAGAAAAAACTTGATAAGTGTTTAATAATTTGGTAATTTTATGTTCTATATTAATGTTAGTTTTCTTACAGGAAGAATATTGCTGCTTTTGCAAACCGAGTTAAATTCATAAATATATGCACTGAAATGGAGGTATAATAAATGAAAATCAACTTTAGATATATAATTTTGGCGAGTCTGATAAGTTTTCTTGATTTCTCAGAATTATAGACGCTCGAACCGAAGTTTCATAAACATTCTATAAAAAAAATGTAAAAAAGTAAAAAACAAAAATACCGAATTCAAACTAAAATCTTACGAAGCTGTGCATGTGTACTGTCCTAAATCAATTTTAGTTATTCGTTGTTATTCTGTGGTTTACTATTTACTATAACATTATTTACTTAACTCTAACTTTGGTGTTCTTGCATTTGTTTGTACTGTATTCCCGTCATGTAATGTTGTCATTTTAGAAGTATATTTAACATTGCCATATATGATGTTTGTCTAGCCGTTAAACCAGGTTCAACCCGTCATTGTTTTCTTAACATGTTATGTACCATTTCAGGAATATGGCAGTTGTTATCTAATAGTTCGTTTTTATTCATGCTGCATTGGGGTTTGTGTTTTGTTGCGCTTCCGTGTTCTAATATAACGTTGTTTTCCTCTTATAGTTGATGTTCCTCCCTAGGTCTAGTTTGAAATTAGGATTTGTTTTCGTTCAATTGATTTATGACCTTTGAACAGCGGTATACTACTGTTGCCTTTATCTGCAGTATGACGGTGGTATACAATTCCATCATACTGACAACAAGGTGTGATTAACTTGTGATGTCATTTGAAACTGTATGTAAATGTTAAATGAAAAAGAATAAACCGATCTATCAGTTTAATCAGCAAGATTTTGAAAGTATATTACAAGGATTTTGTTTCAGATATTATCTCTTGATAACAAAAAAGCTTTATTAAAGTGATTTTAATTTTATTTTTAAATTGAAAAAGTAGTTGGTGTCCATAATTGTTGAACTATCCAGATTGTATCTACGTGTAAACTGCAAATAACTAATTTCTTATATCTGTAGAAATATGAAAAAAAGAAAAATGTTTTTTGCTCTAGATACAATCTTCTGATCATTATAAAGTTTCTGTCCAAATTTCTTAAATTCCGTAAAAGTTTTAAAAGTTAAGTTTTGTTGAATTTATAAGAGGATTTAGCTATATTTATAAATATCCGAATTTAAGTTTTAATTCATCATTGAATCGGACTTTTTTTATTTGAGTGTTTCTGATGAAGACAAATGTTAATGCACACAATTTAAATCGTTTTATCTATTTATTTAATTTAATCTAAGAGAGTAACTCTAATATTGTAGGGTTAAATGGAACTGCAAAAGGTGTACTTGAAGCAATTCAAGATCCTTTAGATTTATTTACACATTTAAGACAGAAAAGAATTCTTACAAGAGATAATGTCGTCTTCTTACAAGCGATGCTATGGCACACAAAACGCAAGGACTTGTACAACAAGTTTGTAAAATTTGCAAAACAGCGGGGGAATATTGTTCACTTCTATAGCCCAAGCGAAAGACCAGGTAAGCATCATTGAATATATTATATTGTATTTATATATGAAATGATAAAACTCATCAAGTTCATAATGCAGTTTTGATTCAAGTTTTATTTGAAATCAATTGAAAAAAAATAATAGTATTTCAAACGCGCTGCGAGTGAATTTATAACATATTGTATAAAGCATATAATTGGGTTTTTTCAATATTTAACCATTTTTTTCAATTTATAAAAAAGAAAATGTAGTATGATTGCCAATGAGACAACTGTCTATAAGAAACCAAAATGACACAGAAATTAACAACAATAGGTCATCGTACGGCCTTCAACAATGAGCAAAGCCCATTACGCATAGTCAGCTATGAAAGGCCCAGAAATGATTTAGCCAACTAGAGACAATTTCATAATCTGAAGAGTTTTGCATGAAAATTAAAAATTAATTTAAGGATGAGAAGGCCTGTGATTTAAAAAATAATATCATATACATCTTATTTTAAAAACACTAACTGAATGCTTTATCACATGACATGACATAATACATATTAATAATGTGGTACAACATTTGTGATCGTGACTGATATTGAAATCCTCATTGATGTCTGGTACACAATGATTCAATTGAGTGTACAACACATACAACTGACATTATATATGTACATAGCATGCATAAGTACAGATTAAAGCATTTAAGTAAATAGTTACAAGACAGAACTCTTACAATGGCAGTATTTAATACACATTACATTTCCCTTGTGTAAGAAAACGACATAAACCTCCTCAGATGCACAATTAGACCAATTAATTTCTTTTCAATTATGCTTGCGTCCAAAATATTTTGAATGTCATGAAGTTTGAGAAGAGCTGATAAATCTTAAAACGACAAAAAAAAACAAAAACAATGAAAAACTAGTATCTCAATTGTTTGTAAAACAATTGAAAGGTCTTTCCTGTAAAAGTGATGTTTTCGTATTGTACTTTGTACGACCTTTCGTTTGATATACGACAGGCATACCTTCTAAAACTTTTCGCTTTTTACACTTAATGACCTCATCCGCCTACATTTTTGAGATCGGAAGTATGATATATGTAACACAGGGTAGACGAGCTTTCATTTGATATGCGAAAACGCCATGTTCTTAAAAGTTTGATTTTTGCACTTAATAACCCCATCCAACCAATTTTTGGGAATTTTATATTTCAAATGTACACATCATGACCTTTCATTTGATATACAATAACCCTATAGTAAAAGAAAATGTATTTTTTGCACTCAATGACCCCATCCAACCAATTTTTGGGGGACGTCAATTTAAAATTTGAAATGTACGCTTTATGTTCTTTCATTTGATATGCGACAACCTTACCATCTGAGAAATTTGAATTTTTGCACTAAATGACCCAATTCTTCCGCCTCGGATGAAAAAGAGGTTTAAAATTTTCATTTTTAAATAGAGTTTATTGAGACCTTCAATTTGAAATATCAGATGACCCCATTTGACAAAGTGCCAAAAATGATGCAATATCAACGATATAAATAGAAGTTATGAAATTTACAAAGTCAATGCAAAACATGAAAATTTCAAAATGATTTTTGGTGTTTTTTTAAATGGAATGTTTTTGGTATTTGGTCAAACATATAACTATGTTAACCTCTTCAATTTCTTAAACATTTTAAGTGGTAAGCTGTTATTGATTCAGAAATACATGCCGCTGCTCGCAAAATTTTAAACTGCATTATCTCTAAAACGACAATAGATATCTCAAATCTGTTAATTGGTAAATAATCTACAGTTAAAGGACAACATTATAGAAAAGAATTGGGACAATTTCAAAATTCACCAAGGTCACAATTAATCATCAAATATATGATGCAATACCAAACTTCACAACCGGAAGTCGTAGAGACATGGGACTATCACCATTCAACTCAGGACCACTTGTACTTTCAAATGTCACAAGGTCAAGGTCATAGTATAATGTGAAGGTCAAGGTGAAATTTCATCATGACCTGACATTGACCTCAAATTGAAGGTCTTGAATTACTGATCATCTTTGCAGTTTATAGTAGGTTGATATCTGTTACCTTTAAAAAAATATACACAAAATACTATACTTTTAAGAATCATCCCGTTGTAACTTTTGAACGGACAGTCGGACATTTTTGAACTTATCATATAAAATGAAGAGCTCGTCGAGAGAAACATTTTATACGCTGTATGTATGCAGCAAAGTCTTATCGTTTTCCTAATATGTAAGCTTGAAATTGCAGCGTAAATTTTTTTTGCACTCAGTGACCTTTGACCTTGACTGCATATTAAAGGTCACATGAATTAAAGATTATTGAAGAAGCTCCCAAGTCTCTACGACTTCTGGTTCTCGAAATACAATTTTTCTAAAATTATGTACAATTTTTCAAGGGGAATAACTCCTTATAAGGGTTAATAACAAAATGATTGTACATGTTCATTAACATTGCCATCTGTTCCTGT
Organism: Mytilus edulis; assembly: GCA_019925275.1. Classification (NCBI taxonomy): domain Eukaryota; kingdom Metazoa; phylum Mollusca; class Bivalvia; order Mytilida; family Mytilidae; genus Mytilus; species Mytilus edulis. Next base: position 12,125,200 of record CM034360.1, on the reverse strand, counting down.
ACATGTTGCCGTTTTCAAATCGATTCTATCTCTTATACTTTTTGAGAAAAATGCAAAGGAAAGAAATTGTTTCAAGGGGATATAACTCTCATAGGGGACAATGAAATCCTATTCAGCCTCACATGGTAATACATCATGATGAGATCTACATTATGTCCAATTAAGGTCATGATATCTTTAAAACCAACGAGGGGTGGCCATGTTGAAAAAAATCAATAAAAGGGAGATTACTCCTAAAGGGATGATGAAATCCTTAACAGGGTCATTTGATAATACATCTTGGTGAGGTCTAGCGATGGTCCATATTTGGTCTTAATAACTCCAATAGAAACAAGGGGAGGCCATGTCAAAAAAATGTTGGAAGAAAAAAAAGAAAAAGAAAAAAAAACAGAAGAAAAACAATAAGGTCTTTCCTCACGAAGGGGAAAGACCTTAAATAAACAGAAAACAGAGATATGCATCAACGAAATTTTACTCTTACTTGGTGGCGACATGCAAACAAGAATTCTGACGAGCGGACACTTCCCGTTAATGAGGTCTAGTTGAAAAATAATTTGTCCGATAATATTTCAATTTTTTAACGTTTCGGAAATTCATTTGTTAATACATTTAAGAGTAAATGTTAAAATGTTGAATATTTGAACCTTGAACCGATCTTTTAAGAATCATTTATAAACATCTCGTGAATTGCATATTTTTGCGTTCATTTGAACCAACGAGAACCTGAAGATCGAATATTGCACACCTTGTAATCCCTTAAATATTTAAAAACAACCGATACACCTATGGCAAACAAACTGTTTTTGTTATGTAAAAAAAAAATAAAGATACATATACAATTGTAGAGAATGGGTATGAGTATGTAAAATTTCACATTGGAGGAAAAGAGAAATTGAATCGACATAAACTAGAACAGTTAAGGGCGCTTGTCAGCTTTGCAACATGTGTGCCACTGGACTTTGTGGTTGTGAGCGGAATAGAAGCTACAAACAGTATCCTAGTTACCTTCATGATCCCAGAGGGATATGCTCATGTTTTATCCGAACTCAACAACAAAGAGAAAGAATACTTAGGTTCCCAGGGGGTTGATGCAATATGGTACAATGGAGAGCTGATCAGTTGCATAGGTATTTATATCAACGAATTCTACATGTACTTAGTTATCATTCATAACTCTTCAATGGAAGATTATTTTCTTACTCATTTTATCTGATTGTCAAGTTAATACAAATAATTGTTTAATTTATTGAATATATATTTGTTCTTATTTGTCTTGTCCCATACGTTAACTGTTGTGGCTTTATTGATATCGTATTTGATATATATACTAGACGAGCAATACGTTATTTATTTCAGACTTTTCATAACTAATTCTCCTTTATATTAACATACCCTTGCCTTTTTTTGTTCATTTGGTTCTATCGTTGTGCAATGGTATACATGAGGAAAAGTAACAGGGATATATTAAATAAATATACAAAAATATTACTACATGCCAGAAAGTGTTTTTTGTTTCACATTTTTTTTATCATATATTTAGCAAATTGCTATGTTATGTCCAATATGTTTAGACCTACATCTTAAATCTACATAAACCCATACCTTTTTTTTCTTTTTTTAGATATCGAAATCGGGGAAGTTGACTCTATACAAAAAGATGAAGAAATAAAACTTCTGCTAGACCAAAAGGTTAATCTCGACATTGAGGTGGAATCATTACAGATACAGGTTATAGAACTTCAACGCGGTCTTCGTAAATGTCAACAACAATCACAACGTATCCATACAAATGCAAGACTTCAAATAGCAACCATTACAGCGAGCCTTATACAACAATACATGGACGTAAAACATTCTACGAACGCTCTCAATCTCAACGACCTTGCATTTAAAAATGCAACCAAACACTTTACACATATTTTAAAGAAAATGGAGAAGCTAGGTTATGATACCAATCTAATCATGTACCTATTAGATGCCAATAGTACGGTGGTATCGTTTAGACAAAAGAATTATACTGCATGGATAGAAAGGAAGCAACAGAATAGAATAAAAGAATTGGAACAAGATTTAAGAATGCTACAATACAAATGTGACAAACTAACTTACTTTTTAAGGACTGGAATCTCGAAACCTGTCCTTACAGAAAACGAGGAATTTTTCCTAAGCCTATCTGCTGCACATATACCCATGCCGTTTACACGCACAACTAGTGTTTCTGTTGGTAAGTTAATCAAAATATACAAACAAATAATCGTATTTCATAAAATCGTTTATTACAAAAGTATAATTGTAATACGAATAACTTATTTATTTGCTTTAATTTTTCAAAATAAAGCATGTTTTAATTCATATACCTTTACATTCAAAGTTTTTTTGTTTTTTGTTTTATAAGTTTGAACGTGTTTTTTTGTTGGTTAAAAAGTGATTTATTTATTGACTAATTTTACAGAAATGCAAGGAGAAATTACAAAAGAAATTGGTATAAGAAGAATGCAGGAAATTATGTTCAAAATTCTAAAAACATGGGATGACGATCTCAATGCAAAAGAAAGGAAAATTCTAATGAAGAAGTTCTTGCCAACGGACATCGCACAGAAGGCCTTCATGGAGTCCAAGGTTCCATTACTAGAATTCTTGTGGGCCAATCACACTAAACAGCACAAAGAAGCGAATATTCGTAAGTTTACATAATTATAAACAGATTTTTTCTGTATCTCGTAATTTTCTGTTCCACTTCTAAAATATTAAAACAACTTCTAAAAATATTATGAAACAACTTCTAAGGAAAATATTAAAACAGCTTCTAAAAAAAATATTAAAACAACTTCTAAGGAAAATATTAAAACAACTTCTCAGGAAAATTTTAAACAACTTCTAAAGAAAATATATAAGTCGTCTATCAAAACCAAGTATAGGCAGACATTATTGCAATCCATGTTTTACCTATGGAAAGATGAAAGATAGTGAACAACTTTTAATAACAAATAGGCACAAAAAAGATATAATAATTCATTGTTTTTCAATCTGAAACAATCGGCTTTGAATGATTTGTATTGGTAGACATCTAGGATATTTAATGTAGTATTCGGATACTAAACCATGAAGAACCATTTCTAGCAAACTATTACCAATTATGTAGGTCAATATAATAAGCTTAACGTTTTTTTTCTGACATTAAAAGTTCGATTGTCGAAAAATTCTCTTGAAAAAAAGAGGGAGAGATATATGTCCTTATACATACTTAAACACAATAAGTCAAACATGTTCATTTGCAAAATGTCATGTTGAAAGGAAGACTACTTCCTTCTTTTAAACCTTTCTACATTTGCTCGTTTATAAATTTTGAAATTATACAGAAACTAAGGTTTCAACCCCCTCAGGCAAAGTTGGCTAGAGGAATTTGGCTATTATTTTTAATTTATTGTATACTAGTAGCTCTGCAATTGTTTTGGCTTTATGCATCCTTGCCTTTCAAATATTTGGTTAGAGGTTTTCTGATGAAAGTAAATCCAGAAAAACAGTCCGGACGCATTAATTAACAACGTGCTGTTATCATTTTTTACATCTGTGGTTCGATACTTCTGATAGTGAACTATCAGTCCCGATGATATCATCTGCTTAGAATTCAATACTTCGGTACTGACATGATTAATAACAAACCTAATATGCCCGTTTATTTTATTGAAAGCCAACATCTGTACAGATGAAAACAATTTTCAAATAACCTTTAAACATACGTTTATTCATAAAGAGGCCGAAAGATACCAGAGGGGACATTAAAACTCATCAATCGAGAAAATAAACCGACAACGCAATGGCTAAAAAAGAAAAGACAGACAGACTATAAATAATAGTACATAAAACAAAACATAGAAAAATCAAGATTGAGCAAAACGAACCCAACCCAAAGACTTGGGTGATCTCAGGTGCTCCGGAATCAGATCCTGGTCCACATCTAGCACCCTTCTTGTTGCTCATGTTAGTACACACCGGTAATACGTCTAATTCTGTTGTTTAATTCTAAATTCGAAATTGTACTTCGAATATTCCAATGTAACTGAAACGTTTGTATTTCCCTATAATAATTAATTACGAATATGCCATTCTTTTAGTGGAGAGTAAAAATAACAAAAATACCGAATTCCGATGAAAACTTAAAACGAAAAGTCAAATGGCAAAATCGACATACATTTACCGATTGTGTCCGATTTTTGCATTTGATATGGGACTTTACTTTCGGAATTTTTCCCGGAGTTCAGTATTGTTGTCATTTACCTTTTCTATTCCCACCACCTAGTGTTGATCCACATAGAAGGTGATGCATAAAAACAAAAGACACTATAGTAGCACCTTGTCCGTATGTGATTTATATAGTCATAATGGATTAAATGTTTACTAGAATCATTTGAAATTAGTTTTTTTTATTTTAACCAGATGTTGTCTATGAACTAAAAAATACTAAAACCCTGTTGTTTAATTCTAAATTCGAAATTGTACTTCGAATATTCCAATGTAACTGAAACGTTTGTATTTCCCTATAATAATTAATTACGAATATGCCATTCTTTTAGTGGAGAGTAAAAATAACAAAAATACCGAATTCCGATGAAAACTTAAAACGAAAAGTCAAATGGCAAAATCGAACGCTCAAACACATCAAACGAATGGAGATCAACAGTCACAAATCGATTTTAAAAGGAAAATTTATTTTCCATATTTATAAACATAAATGTACTTTTATCATACAGATTTATGGATTGTCACATTGCTAGCGGAAATAAAAAGAATGGACCTACATGAAATATGGGTTAAAAAATCAGATTTACTGATCAAAGCCTTTAAGAAGTCTGAGAGTAATGAAGAAAATCCCTGCTCGGAATTTGAAGATGACCTTGACGACTGGCAGCTTAACAGGCGAAATAACAAGAAATCCAGATCAGAAGCAAAATTCCAAAGCAGAAGAAAGAAAACACCTGCCGTCGAACAAAAGTGCAACCAGCCAGTCAGTGAGGTTGTATATGAAATGAGAGAAATGTTAGCAAGAAATTTAGAATTAACAGAACGATTTACGAACTTTGCTTTCGATCAAAATTTAACCGGAAAGAGCGAATCAAGCATTTTAACTGATTTTTCAAAATCATATCAAGGCAAATTATTTACCCCAAACTAGAAAGGAAGGACAATTGAGTCAACTTATTCCTAATTGTAATTATTTACGTACTTTATTTCGACCTTGAACTGTACATAATACCAGGTTTTTTTTGCAAGTAAAGAAAGTTCGACAATTGAAACTAAGTTATGACTTGATTAAACATAATTAGGTAGGCTTATCTAATGTAAAGGTTTTTTTGATGTAATACATTTAATTCAATAGAAAAAAATTATCAATTTACTTAGCAAGGTTTTTCAAAAAATTTGGAATTCATTAAATAAGGGAACATGTAAGATTATTGGTATGTCACCTCCTAAAAATGAATATTATGACAGTTAGGTTCTACGATTTCTTTAATAAACTATTCCCTTTCCTTAGATTGTTGCAGTTGTACCAAAATACTGAGATTTACTGTGCATATTACAGTATGTTTGTTTAATTTATATTTGCTAAGTGTATATGGAGGAGGGTTGAGATCTCACAGAACATGTTAAACCTGACTGCATTTCTGCGCCTGTCCAAAGTATGAAGCCCCTGTTAGTCGTGTATATTGTTTTTTGTTTTATTTTATTTCGTAATGTTTTTGGTTTAGTGGAAGTCCATTTTACTGACCCATTTGCGGCCTTCGGCTGGTTTCTGCTCTATGGCCAGGTAGTTATCTCTTTGACACCGTCCCCATTTTTATTCTCCATTTTTCTTTTGAAGGGTTGTAGGGTTATTTTACTATTTTTCCTGCTTGTAATTGGCCATGCATATCATTTTTATTTTGAGGATAACTATTTAACGGTAACTATTTGACGAAATTTTCTGTGTTAACAACATTTCTTCCCCGTATAGAGCTACATAGTATGATCAAGATAAATTCATTTAATTTTTTACAAATATCATTCGAATTCTAGCTATCTAGAGGCTGCTTTTTAAAAAAAATCCTAAATTCACATCCGCGATAAACATGTACCATTGTTTTCAAATTCTAGAAATAGAAAGAAATCTAAAGTAATAGCGCAATTTTATTCTATTACAGCATTTGACTTTCATTATTGTTTTTGCCATATTCCTATATGCAAGAAATGTTTCATTTTAAAGCAACTCATGCAAAGTGACCAATGAAATTACGCTGATGCATCTATCTACTTCTTGAAAAGTTGAACCACCAAAATTGGAGTTTGAAGTAACAGCTAATGAAATTTCATGCCTAAATTTAATACATTTTAACAAGTATACTCCAGTAACATATGTTATACTATATGGTAACAATTGTTTTTTTTTTTTTATCAAAAATGAAATGAAATTTTGTTCGAACTGTTCCATCATTTTTAAAAGTGTAAATGGAAAGACCTCAAGTTTTATAAAGCATTCATTACATTAATTACCGTTGTTGTACTCAAAATGAAACACACGTATGTTTCAAATTGATATTGTGTATTGAAGTGTTGACTATATATTCCTTTTTACATATTGCATATTTATGAAGTTTTAACCCATATTTTATGAATGTTTTGTATGTGATGTGTTAGAACTATCATGAATGTTATGCCTTGTGGAAAAAATGAAATGATCGGATAGTGATGAATCATGAGCTTTATAACATAACAGATGACACAAAGGGTTATGAGAGGATGTAAAAGATCAATTCACGGGTCAAGGTCTTAATTGAAAAAAATATGTTAACAATTTAATTAAGGCATCTGTGTTTTAAATATTTCAGTTTTTGGAAGTGTAATGGTCTGATAGTCATGATAGAGCTGCTATGGTGTTAAAGATAACAAAAATGTGTATTATAATGTAAATAGGTTCATATGCAAACAAAACCTGAATATGTGTATGTCGGAAGTGATAACGGTAAATAAGAGAAACATCTTCACATATAGTTAGAAAGGGCGTATTTATTGAATGTATACGTGTCATTTAGATTTCACTAGATATGCGATTTCTTTTATTTTGTATTCTCATTAATTGTATTTTCACATGCCAAAGTTTTAACGAAATATTATTTAGTAATGAGATGTATTGAATTCAAAGTAAACAAAAATGTCGAAATAATACAAACTACGGAGTCAAATGTCGGTAATATCAGAAGTCTATTTTGAAATACAAAATCCTACAACTCAATTGGTTGAAATTACTCAATTATACACATGGATTTATTTAAGTACAGTTTTAATTAAAAAAGAGGGTAATTTAGGTACTTAAAATGGTCAATGTTAATTATAGGTAATTACTAGTAGACAAGTTAAATTCATAATTCCTGTTTTTATGGCAACGAAAATATGTGTCAGTGGTGATAATAAAAACAGCAATGTTCATTACCAAATTGAATCCATTATTCACAAGGACCCGCTATGCTAACACTACAAACCAGTTAGTCTATAATGAGCACTTTTTGTACTTGACTGTACTGATTTTTGTTTGAACATTTTGAGTTGTTTTAAATTTTACTAGATACATTGTCACCCGTCTGTTGTTTTATACATAATAAACCGTCTGAACTTGTACTCGACCCTTAATTTTGTGATACTGAAAAGTATGAACTTATACTCGACCAGACTGAAATACTCTTAACCCATTCTCGACCGTATTTAACCAGTTTTCGACCTTTTTTGAATGTCTTTTTTATTACTAAACCAAAGGACTGAAAGGTCTAAACCATACTTAACCATAGTCTGAACCTTACTCGACCTATAAGACTCTTTTTATCCATCTAAAATGTGTAACTATAAATTTATTCTACAAAACACCACTTACTTTTACACTGAGCTACTTTGCTTCACTTATGTCTTATTTTCGGTTAGTAAATATATTTGTTATATTTCTAACTACGGGAAACACATCTAGTTATATATTGACTCTAAGTAGATTGATGATTAGTAAGACGAGGTCAAGTATTTTTCCAACATGATTGCGTAAAGTTCAACCTTGGGTTAAGCATGATTTAGACATCAGATTCTTTAAAATGGTTAAGAACTGGTCAAGTAAATGTCGCAGTCAAGTTCAGACTGTTTAAAATGGCTCACACTAGAGTCGAGTAATGTCAAGTTAAATTAAGAACAATTCAGAGTGATAGAGTTAACATCATACAAAAAAAACATGTGGTATGATTGCCAATGAGACAACTGTCCACAAGACACCAAATAACACAGACATTAACAACTACATCCGTTCAGTCTAGTACAAAAACTGCCATTTCATACTATTACTGTTCTGTATTGCAGCCGTCTTCTCATTTAATGGTCCAAACATTGAATGTGTTGCAGACGTAGTTAGTCGTTGTGGCACGTGAGAGATTACCACTAGTTGAGAATTAGCTCAGGTTTGCAGTAGATATGACTAAGACTAACACAACACAATGTTTGGACCATTTAATGAGAGAACGTATAGCATCAGTGATTGGAGTAAATGGTATTTTCGTTTAATGAATATTGTGGTGATTTTTTTAACCATTGACACATATTTTACAAACAAACAAAAAAAAGTTGTGATATTGAATTTTTCTTCACGTAAACATTGTTAATGTTAGTAACAAAGACATCATCTTTTTTTCCAAGATTTAAATTCGTTATTTTTCATCCAAATGAATGTTTTCAATCTTTTGTGAATGTGGATTTGTCAATATCAAAGTAGCCTATTTGTATACTTTCGGGCCTTAGATAAAAGTTTATCGTATGATATGTTGGTCAGTAGTATAAATAAGCTACAGCAGAAGCTGATGTTTTAATTGCATATGAAATAAAATCGTTTTTTCATAATTTCAATTTAAATATTTCATTTGTGGTTGATAGTTTTAAACGAAACGGTTGTAATTGACCTGTAAGTAAACAGATCGGATACCCCTAACAAAAGCATAACATGATTAACATGCAGACTTGGGGTAATTGTAATTGTTATCGTAAATCAGCTGTTATTGATTACAATTTTTCAAGTTATCATTGTAATCATTAATTAGCCAAAAATCTGATTACATGTAATTTAATTTAATCAACTACTCTTCAAAATACCCTGTAATCCTGATTACTTTTTGATTACATTCTGATTACAATGAAAAAAAATCTAAAACAGCGTTTATTGTCAATAGAACACGAAATAAATTAATTCTTACAGTGACTTGACTGTTAGTGTTGCTCTCCACCAATTGCAACTCATTCAAAATTTTGACCAAATTGCAATTTGTTTTATTAAACCAAATTGTTCAACTGGTCAGAATATTGAACAAATTGTTCAGTCAAAATATGAAAGTGCAAGGTGATAAAAAAAATATACCTACAATCCTATAAGACTTTAACTCCACTTTAATGATGTTGTGACAAAATTAGTTTATCAGTTTGTATAGTTATATTATAGTCATTTCCATGCTGAAGAGGAAGTGTTTATTTTGAATTGCTATAAAATTGTCCAAACTAAGCTTTCATATAGTTTTTCTTTCTAAAAGTATTCTATATTTATAAGAATCAGATATCATTTTAAATAAAACATCATATATTCAGTAAAATATGTGTGAAATAACAATATGCTATTGATAAGATTTCAGGGGAGATAACCTAAAATATTATTCTTTTGAATAAAGACTTTTTGAAAGAAAAGTTAGTATCTCCCCCATGGAAACTTCCTACAAACATATATTGCAATTTTACTCATATTTTACTGAATATGAAATGTTTTCATTCACACAATGTCTGATTCTTATAAATATAGAATACTTTTAGAAAGAAAAACTATATGAAAGCTTAGTTGGACAATTTAATAGGAATTCAAAATAAACAGTTCCCCTTTAGCATGGAAATGAATATAAAAATAACTATACAAACTGATAAACTAATTTTGTCACAACATCATTAAAGTGGAGTTAAAGTCTTATAGGATTGTAAGTATGTTTTATTTTATCACCTTGCACTTTCATGACTTGGCTGTGGTTTTCTACAGCAATTGGTTTAAATTTCTGACCAGTTGAACAATTTGATTTTATAAAAAAAAATTGCAATTCGGTCAAAATTTTGAATGAGGTGCAATTGGTGGAAAGCAACACTAACAGTTAAGTCACTGTAATAAAATCAAATGCTTCAATTGGGACTTTTACAATTTAAAATAAAATAGAAAAATTCATAGTTTTTTTCATGATCCCTCTGGCGACATGTTTACAAAAAATGTTTGAAAGGTAGATTTTTAAAAATAAAGGCGAAAGATACTAAAAGGGAGAAGCAATCTCAAAGGTCGTAGTTAGAAAAATTAAATATCGCTTGATATTGAATATTGCAAGGCCTGTTTAATAGTCATGAAGTTATATTACTCATGTCAAAATCAAGCAATATCTAATCTTCATGAGTTCTGAGATCTCTTTCATTTTTTTGTTAAACAGTTATTTTTTTTTTTTGCTTTAATGTTTTTACGCATCATCAGCTTATTCGAGAGTTCTTTTTGTGATTTTTTAATTTAACAAATGAAACAATTTTAACTGCATTTTTTTCATACATTATATGCACACAATTTCTCCCAAAGACTTTTGAATCAAAATGCATTTATTGCACAGAGATGTATCTAATTATAATCCTGGTATCTTTGATAACTATATAAGGAAGATTAATAAACATCATCAAGGAAGTAATTTAAATAGGAAGGGTGAATATTCCAGTCCAGGTTGTTATGATCTAGTCAATTTTTAATGAAAATATTGTAAACATGCTTGGTTGTTGACAACTGTATTGAATTAATGTTTGTATGATATTGATATGCCATAAAATACACCATGATGTATGCCTTCGAGCATTAAAGAATCCTATGTGATAAAAAGACAATGTGCAATATAGATCCTATTTTTGAAAGAATAACCTACTTTTGATTCAAGATTCATTAGGGTATAAACCGATTGGTGGTATCATGTTTGCTTGTCTGTCTTGATTAAGGAATTTTTAGATAACTAAAGACATATGATACATATGTGTCTGGTCAAACCAAATATTTCAAAGCCTATATTTGATGTTTCTCCGCCAAGCAAAGTGAGATTAGGGAGGAAGAGCACAGAAACTCGGCGAAGAGTAAAAACAATGTATCTGATGAAGGCTATATTTTTTCTCTACTCCTTAATGCTGCGTGCTTATAGGATAATCTTTGGTTTGATACACTCAGTGATGATACACAGTACCTTCCGCAAGTAAGACAAGAAAGCTACCACGAAACTACCAAGGCGGTTTAGAAATACTGTTTTAAAACATCTTGAACAATATGTTATATATGTAACGATTCTATTCTGAGACTACTATAACACATGTGTGTTATGTGTACTATAACACATGTGTGTTATAGCAGTATTTCCTGAGAAAAAAACTATATTAAAATATCTGAATAGTTTTAATGTGTTTATTATTTTTACCTATCAGCAAATATCAAACTACGAGAGTAAACTATATATTATCAAGTTATCATCACCGATAGCATTAATAGTTTAGGTAAGAGAACAGTAGATAAGCCAATCATGATTTTATATACTAGAATTTAGTCAAACAGCTCTTATTTTGCGATAGATGGCATCTTAGAAATCAGATGTTACCGTATTCATTAAGCTTTTGTCTAAGTCCTTAACTTCCACTGTTTCAAAAGAAGATGTTATTATAATATCAGAGCAAGTGAAAAGATTTACACTAACAACTGATGCTCACGGAACTGCACATGTATTGAAGGAAAATAAACTTTTATTTCAAGGGGTTCATCTAACTGGATGCTTGGAAGGCAAAAATACTGTATCTCTAATTTCTCCCTTTTTAGCTCACCTGCCCGAAGGGACACGTGAGCTTATGCCATCACTTGGCGTCCGTCGTCGTCCGTCGTCTGTCGTCGTAAACTATTTCAAGAATCTTCTCCTCTGAAACTACTGGGCCAAATACTTTCAAACTTTAACTGAATGTTCCTTAGAGTATCTAATTTATAAATTGTATCCGAAGTTTTGATCTATCAACAAACATGGTCGCCATTGCTAAAAATAGAACATAGGGGTCAAATGCAGTTTTTGGCTAATAACTCAAAAACCAAAGCATTTAGAGCAAATTGACATGGGGGTAATATTGTTTATCAGGTCAAGATCTATCTGCCCTGAAATTTTCAGATGAATCAGACAACCCGTTGTTGGGTTGCTGCCCCTGAATTGGTAATTTTAAGGAAATTTTGCTGTTTTTGGTTATTATCTTGAATATTATTATAGATAGAGATAAACTGTAAACAGGAATAATGTTCAGCAAAGTAAGATTTACAAATAAGTCAACAGGACGGAAATGGTCAGTTGACCCCTTTAGGAGTTATTGCCCTTTATAGTCAATTTTTAACCATTTTTCGTTAATCTTAGTAATCTTTTACAAAAATCTTCTCCTGTGAAACTACTGGGCCAAATACTTCCAAACTTTAATTGAATGTTCCTTAGGGTATCTAGTTTGTAAATTGTATCCGAAGTTATGATCTATCAACAAACATGGTCGCCATTGCTAAAAATAGAACATAGGGGTCAAATGCAGTTTTTGGCTTATAACTCAAAAACCAAAGCATTTAGAGCAAATCTGACATGGATAATATTGTTTATCAGGTCAAGATCTATCTGCCCTGAAATTTTCAGATGAATCAGACAACCTGTTGTTGGGTTACTGCCCCTGAATTGGTAAATTTAAAGAAATTTTGCTGTTTTTGGTTATTATCTTGAATATTATTATAGATAGAGATAAACTGTAAACAGCAATAATGTTCAGCAAAGTAAGATTTACAAATAAGTCAACATGACGGAAATGGTCAGTTGACCCCTTTAGGAGTTATTGCCCTTTATAGTCAATTTTTAACCATTTTTCGTAAATCTTAGTAATCTTTTACAAAAATCTTCTCCTCTGAAACTACTGGGCCAAATACTTCCAAACTTTAACTGAATGTTCCTAAGGGTATCTAGTTTGTAAATTGTATCCGAAGTTATGATCTATCAACAAACATGGTCGCCATTGCTAAAAATAGAACATAGGGGTCAAATGCAGTTTTTGGCTTATAACTCAAAAACCAAAGCATTTAGAGCAAATCTGACGTTGGGTAATATTGTTTATCAGGTCAAGATCTATCTGCCCTGAAATTTTCAGATGAATCAGACAACCTGTTGTTGGGTTGCTGCCCCTGAATTGATAATTTTAAGGAAATTTTGCTGTTTTTGTTTATTATCTTGAATATAATTTTAGATAGAAATAAACTGTAAACAGCAATAATGTTCAGCAAAGTAAGATCTTCAATTAAGTCAATTTGACCAAAATTGTCAATTGACCCCTTAAGGAGTTATTGCCCTTTAAAGACTTTTTTCACAATTTGTTCATCATGTTGACTTACTTTAAAAAATCTTCTCCTTTGAAACTGCTGTATCAATTTCAGCCAAACTTAGGCTAAATGAGTTTCAGAGTATCTAGTATAAATTTTATATTTTATTTCCTTGTATGTCAAGAAACATAGCTCCTATGGCTAAAATAGAACATAGGAGAAAATGATTATTTTTTTTGGCTTTTGAAGAAAATAGGACGATCCAAAAAACATTTAAATAAATTGAAAAGCCAAAATAATCATTGATGAGAGATTTAACCAAAAGAATTAAGGTGAGCGATTCAGGCTCTTGAGAGCCTCTTGTTTAGCTATGCCATCACTTGGCGTCCGTCGTCGTCCGTCGTCCGTCGTCTGTCGTCGTAAACTATTTCAAGAATCTTCTCCTCTGAAACTACTAGGCCAAATACTTCCAAACTTTAACTGAATGTTCCATAGGGTATCTAGTTTATAAATTGTATCCGAAGTTTTGATCTATCAACAAACATGGTTGCCATTGCTAAAAATAGAACATAGGGGTCAAATGCAGTTTTTGGGTTATAACTCAAAAACCGAAGAATTTAGAGCAAATCTGACACGGGGTAAAATTGATTATCAGGTCAAGATCTATCTGCCCCTGAAATTTTCAGATGAATCGGACAACCCGTTGTTGGGTTGCTGCCCCTGAATTGGAAATTTTAAGGAAATTTTGCTGTTTTTAGTTATTATCATGAATATTATTATAGGTAGAGATTAACTGTAAACAGCAAAAATGTTCAGCAAAGTAAGACCTAAAAATAAGTCAACATGACTGAAATGGTCAGTTGACCCCTTTAGGAGTTATTGCCCTTTATAGTCAATTTTTAACCATTTTTCATAAATCTTAGTGATCTTTTACAAAAATCTTCTCCTCTGCAACTACTGGGCCAAATTGAACTAAACTTGGCCACAACCATCATTGGGGTTTCTAGTTTGAAAATTGTGTCCGGTGACCTGACCAACCAACAAAAATGGCCGCCATGGCTAAAAATAGAACATAGGGGTAAAATGCAGTTTTTGGCTTATAACTCAAAAACCAAAGCATTTAGAGCAAATCTGACATGGGGTTAAATTGTTAAACAGGTCAAGATCTATTTGCCCCTGAAATTTTCAGATGAATTGGACAACCCATTGTTGGGTTGCTGCCCCTGAATTGGTAGTTTTAAGGAAATTTTGCTGTTTTGGTTATTATCTTGAATATTATTATAGATAGAGATAAACTGTTTACAGCAATAATGTTCAGCAAAGTTAGATTTACAAATAAGTCATCATGACCGAAATGGTCAGTTGACCCCTTTAGGAGTTATTGCCCTTTATAGTCAATTTTTAACCATTTTTCGTAAATCTTAGTAATCTTTTACAAAAATCTTCT
>CM034360.1:11942136-12110236 GCA_019925275.1 Mytilus edulis | reverse complement strand
GTAATCTTTTACAAAAATCTTCTCCTCTAAAACTACTGGGACAATCTAATCCAAACTTGGCCACAATCATCTTTAGGGTATCTAGTTTTAAAAATGTGTCCGGTGACCCAGCCATCCAAACAAGATGGCTGCCACGGCTAAAAGTAGAACATAGGGGTAAAATGTCAAAAACCAAAGCATTAAGATCAAATCTGACTGTGGTTGAATTGTTTATCAGATCAAAATCTATCTGCCCTGAAATATTCAGATGGATCGGTCGACATGTTGCTAGGTTGCTGCCCCTGAATTGGTAATTTTAAGGAAATTTTGCAGTTCTTAGCTCACCTTTCCTAAAAGGAAAAGTTAGCTTTTCTCTTCACTTGGCGTCCATCGTTGTAGTCTGTCGTCGTTAACAATTTGTCAAACATCTTCTCCTCTGAAACTACTGAATGGATTTGGATGAAACTTAGCATGATTGTTCCTTAGATTATCCTGCACAAAGTTTGTGCTTCGATTTTTGATCCCTCAAAAAAACATGGCCGCCGTTACTTAAAATAGAACATAGGGGTCAAATGCAGTTTTTGGCTAATATCTCAAAAACTAAAGCATTTAAAGCAAATCTGACATGGGGTAAAAATGTTCATTAGGTCAAGATCTATCAGCCCTGAAATTTTCAGATGAATCAAACAACCCATTGTTGGGTTGCTGCCACTTAGTTGGTAATTTTAAGGAAATTTTGCAGTTTTTGGTCATTATCTTGAATATTATTATAGATAAAGATAAACTGTAAACAGCAAAAATGATCAGCAAAGTAAGATCTACAAATAAGTTAATATGACCAAAATTGTCAATTGACCCCTTAAGGGGTTATTGTCCTTTAATGACAATTTTTCACAATTTGTTCATCATATTTGCTAATTTAAAAAAAATCTTCTCCTCTAAAACTACTCAACCAAATTCAACCAAACTTCATTTGAATGATCAGTAGGGTGTATAAAATAAAGTTTGTGTTTTATTTTCTATTTCGTCAAAAAGCATAGCCGAAGGCATTGTTTACCAGGTGAGCGATTCAGGCTCTTGAGAGCCTCTTGTTAATGAGTTACAATTCATAAAGTGAAACTATAGTTATTATCCAAAACCAGTATGACTACGAACTATATGTTCTAGGCTTTATAAAAGTCAGGTATTAAGTAGCCCAACTTGTTTCAAATATGCAAGCATAAAAACATAACCACTTTTGGACATAAACATAAATCAAAATTGGCAGTTGTTCCCTTGTCAGTGGCATATAAAGCAGGGTTTGAATCATTTGCCCAGTAAGCTATTCAAGAAAAATGACGGCATTTTGAAGAGATTGTATCTGGAAGGTAAATTTAGAAACATTTTATTCTATTAAGTAATTCTTAGCTACTTTTACCTTGATTTTTGACTAACACCTAAAATCGAAAGGATTTCGATTTTTTTAATCTTTCAATAACGCTAAATTTTATCACAATTCAACAAGTATACCTAAAAAAAATTAACAAAAAGCAAGAAACTGAAATAAAATATTCTTTATGTTCAGTTTATTTAGCTGCTGTGTTCTTGTTCTTTGACATGAAATCAATAGAACCCCCATCTTTCCCTGTATTTTTAATCTACAATAGTTTTATTATTCACCCAAAAAGGAAATTAAAATGACCATACTGACAACTTTAAAACAAATGTATTTTTAATTTAGTAACTTTGACTTTTATCTTCAACACTAATTCATAAGGCTTCTCCCTCTTACACTTGCATTCCAATCAATACAGAGAAACTCAAGTTACCAATGCCAGAATGCCAGAATGCCAGAATCACAATTCATCTAAAAAGACTCAATAATGATCCATCAAAAGTTGACTGAGAAAAGCACAACCTTGTGCGCTATCAAAATATGTAAGACCATGAGGGTTGATAACTGGATAGCTAAATAATTAAAGCTGTGTAGTAAACTATAGAGATTAAAAATTTATCGCACTGATAAAAAAGACAACATTCGAAGGTTTCAATTTTTAATGACATATCCTTGGTAAAAAGGCAACAACCATACCAGGTATCATTAATATCTTTCATATTATTTTCATAAAAAAGTTTTGACTGAAAAAAACTCAGTATATCAACTGAATTGTGACCTGGACTTTGAAAACATTGCAATCTATTGTCATCAACTAAGGCTTTGTTGCAGCAAAGTGAAATAGATGTTCTCTTCACAGGAAGGTTAAGATATATGGATTATCTGTTGGCAAAATTAGATATCTGCATCATTTTGACATATTTTAGTAGCTGTACAAGGGCAGCTGGTGTCATTCCAGGGATACGACTGGCTGCTGCTATCTGAAATGTAAATTGGAATATTTTAATATACAAATATGTGACCAAATGAGACAATTATCCACCATAGACAAAATGAACGTAATGTAAGCAACTATAATTCACTTTATACTGCACTCGTTCTATTTGAGCAGACAAAAATGGTTGACCGTATATTTCTATGTCATATACAGTCACTGACATGATATCACTTTTCCTCATGAATATTTGAATAGAAATTGCCGAAATTTTAATTAATTATTCATACGACCTGTTCAACCTGTTCTTGTTTTCAATGTATACAATGACTCAAACTTTTTTCTTTTATAATTTTTATAAAAAAGACATATTTCACTTGTTAATATTGTTGGTCTGCAAACTATAAATCATTATGTTTTATGCTTATTGTTGATATTTTATTTCATTCTTAAACAAATTCGATCACCATCAATTGCGAATTTCAACAGGTAATGTGCATTTCATCGTGTTGTGTATTTCTCCGCCTGCATGATTTGAGGCCTTTTACAAAAGGGGGAAATTTCACAATATTTAAATCAAGTGATAACATTAACACATTAAACAACAATTGAAAACAATTTTTTTTTAGATTCCAATATAAAGACAATAATAGTGCATTGACTTGACATATCAACAATATAAGAATTCGGCATGAAACGAGGAAAAAGCTCGGCAGAGCCTCGCATTTCCCCGTTTCTAAGTCTCATCCTTATATCGTTGATATGTCAAGTCAATGCACTATTATTGTCTATGTACAGCCTTCTTAAGATTATTACTTTTTTTCTTCAGATATATGATTTGGGAAAAATAGTGTTTAGTGGAAGAATAACTAGTCTGCTATGATTATATTTGAAATATGTTTCATTTACAGATTTTCTAGCAACACTTTTAATGATTGCAAATGCAACTATCCGACAAAACTTCAAATGAAGTGGATGTTAACAGTTATAGGCAACCATACAGCCTTGCATCTCAACTTATTTATATTCAACAATGAGAAAAACCCTTATCATATAGTCAGCTATAAAGGGCCCCAAAATGAAAAAAATGTGACATACATGTACCATCAACAACCACTAAACTACATGCTCAGGACGAAAACAAACTGACAATGCAAAAAAAAAACCCAACAGACAAACAATAGTACACAAAACATAACATGGAAAACTAAAGACTGAGCAACAAAACCCATGTAACAAATAACCATCATGGAAGAGCATTTTCTAGAGAAAAAAATGTGTGCACTTTAAGTCTCAGGTCCCTGTAATAATCATCACTGAACTTTATTGTAAACAAAATGGATCATAATGAAACACTTTTTCATTAAGATTACCACAACAGGGTGTTTTTCAAATATGGAGATGTTTTTATGAAAGTTACATGTTTAGTGTCATTCATCAACTAGACATGTTTGGGTTATTAGTGACGTCATATGGACACATAATGGGGATCAGAACCTTTTATAACAGACTTTTCTGAATGTTACATATATACTGAAAACATCTAGTTGTTTATAGAACCACATTGCTCCATGACCATGATCATATTTCATACTTACAGTAAGAGGTCTCACTTCAGTTAGTTTTACTCTAGCATCAGTTGATATGTCATTCATACTGTAAGTATCAAATAGTTAGTTTTATAATTTTTCATGAATAAATATAAATTTTGCTTTAAAAATAAATCCAACAAGAGTAAATAAATATATACAAATATTTTAGTTTTTTCCGTACTTGTTAATGTTCTTATAAATGTGAAAAGATTCTTTACCTTGAACGTTACAAAAAAATATTACGTCTAAACTTTGATTCAAGCATCACTATTCAGTCTTATATAGACAAAACAAGTATTTGATGCATATCTTCAGGAACCTGACATCTTTATTTCAACTCAGCAACAATAGTGATTTTTCAAATAATGTATCAAGTGCAATCAACTAATTCGACCTCATAACTAACTAATTTGTACCATTAATAAGAGACATAGACAATAATAGTTCATTGACTTGACATATTTGAAAGATATAAGGATGAGGCTTAGAAATGGGGAAATGCGAGGCCCTGCCCTATTTCGGGCTGAATCCTTATATGGTTGATATGTCAAGTCAATGAACTATTATTGTCTATGTCTCTTATTAATAAATGATCAATGTGCTTGTATACATTTTCGATAAAGTATAGTCAATGCACTATTTGATAAAGCATAGTCAATGCACTATTATTGTCTTTATTCTGCAATCTAGCAAAAAAAAAAACCCATTTTCAATTGTTATTTAATGTGTTAATATTTTTTTATCTGATTTAAATATCGGTTAAATTCCCTTTAAAAAGGCCTAATACCAGGCGGAGAAATATACAACACAATAAAATGTTCATTCATGAAACCAGCAATCAATTGTGAACGAATTCATTTAAGTATGGACTAAAATATCAACAACATAATGATTTATTATAGGTTTCAAACAAAAAATATCAACAAGTGAAATATGTTTTTCCAAAAATTGTAAAAGAAATAAGTTTGAGTCGTTGTATACATAGGAAACAAGAACAGGCTGAAGAGGTTGTATGAATAATTAAATATAGTTTCGGCAACTTCTATTTAACTATTCATGAGGAAAAGTGATATAAGGTCACTGATTGTATATGACATAGAAATATACAGTCAATGCATTTAGAACAAGTGAAGTATAAATAAAAATAATATACTCCTACCATCAATGACTATTTAGGTAAAAGATTCATTTACCTCATATAATCTAAACTGTCTGGTAATAAAAGCTGTTCATCCTTTCTGACTTCATTTATTTCTTCCATTTGTGCTTCCATCTCATTAGCATATTTAGCTAAAATATTCCATATAGTTTAAAACATATTAATAAAGGGTATCAAAATCAGCCTTATCTTTCATTAATTTGCCTCTGAGATTGAAGCATTACCCAGGATACAGGCTGACAATTACTTATCATTGTAGTCAATCAAGAATAATGTATGTGTTCCTGATTTTCCCAGGAATATATGACATGTGATAATACTTGTAAGATACTAATTCTTTTAACTAGCTTTAAAATAAATTTTTTAAAATCAACGTTTGATTGTGTAATTTAAAAAGTGAAACTGCGTAGACTACTGCTCACTGATGATACCCCACCAAATTAGCTGACTTATATAAACCCTGAAACTAAATTTTAGAAATCTTTATGATGTAGTTCCTGAGAAAAATATGATGAAAAAAATTCATGGGACAGATGAACAGACAGATTGACACATTCATGGATGGAAAGAAGGCCTGATGGATGGACAGATGAATGAATGGACGGAGAGACAGAGGTAATACAGTACACCCCCTCTTCTTTAAGGCGGGTATAAAAAAATAAGAAGATATGGTTTGAATGTGAATGAGGCAACTTCCCACCAGAGTTGAATTGATGAGATATAAGCAATCATAGGTCATATATGGCCTTGGACATTGAGAAAACCCATAAGTTATAATCATCTATTAAAGTATACTGTGTATAACAATGCAGTAACTCTTTCACTGCATAAGTATACTTTAATTTTGCCCCCATTTTTCTATATTCTTAATATTTAAGAACTTTTTTTTTTATCTTTTCTTTAATATTTTGACACTTATTCTATATTTTGAATCCTCATCCAGACTTAAATCGTACCTTCTATTTCAAGTTTCCTTTGTAGATATTTATCATTCCTAAGATGACCAAACTCCTCAGGACAATGTTCAACAAAGTCTGCCATAGTGTACTGATTTAACAACAAATCAAATGCACTGCAAATAAATATTGGGAGAATTGAAATTTTAAGCATGATATTCCTTGGTTAACAAACATTTTCCTAACAAGAAGGTGCCCGCTAAATCGTGTCAAGTGTAGATAGAGTTTTTAAATTCCTTAAGCACTACGTCAACTGAACATGTGTAAAAGCGTATAAGACACTGATTGAAAACAGTCTCCATATTGGCTTATATTCTCCAAAATTGGTGTTGTCTGTGGAAAGAAAAGATTGTTTCAAAGACAAATTCAAGAAGTAAAAAACACTACATTTATACGTCATAAAAACTATTTCCAACTGTGGTTTCAGAGGATATGCAACTCAATGAAATCAGTCTCTTCCTTTAGTAGTATAGAAACCATGCAGCATGTAAGTAATAACAAAACTGGAATTATTTGTGCTGATTAAAACACATGCCTACTCATTATCAGTTGAAAATATGAGGTTTATATAATGGGATATGTTCCTTTCATAAAACTTTCAATAAGTCAACTAAGATAGAAATTAGAAGGGAAAGGCATTAGTGTACAAATTCACGTCAGAAATTCACTAGATGTATGCGAAAAAAAACAAAAGTGAGTGTGAACCGTTTGATACTGTAAAGTGAAAGGAAAATATCTGATGAAGCAACAAGTTTGAGGCTAAACAGCTTTTCAGTGTCACATGACATCATTAATGCTTTTTCCTGATTTACTACAGTTTAAAATGGAATTAAGAATAAAATTATAAGATATTACTGTAATATTTTTTCTGCCTATTAGGATTAACATAAAAAATGTGGTGCACATTTCTAAATAACACTAAATAATACGCGTAGAATGTGCACTACATTTTTTATGTTATTTCGAATAGACAGAAAAAATATAACAGTAATTTCTTATAATTTAATTCTAAATTCTATTTTAAAGCGTAGAAACCATTCCTAAAATGTACCCATTTAATAAAAAATAATAGGAAATATTTCATTGTAAGAATTTTATCTAAATGAAGAAAATTTGCCATATAAGGGGAGATAACTCAAATAATATTTTTTTATAGGGCAATGTGTTACAAATTTACCTTTATAATTCTGAAGCAAGAAAACGTTTACATGACCACCTTTTTTTCTATATTTCTTTCAGAAAGCACAATTATTAAAAGCTAACTTCATATCCCAAAATTCTTTTTGTCTACCAAATAAAACTTGGTTGTTCATGCATCATTTACTCACTTTTGAACAACCTGTAGTTTGAAACAGTCCTGTGACCCACACTTTTGATAGTATTTTTGAAACAAGAGTGCACATGCTGGAATGTGTTGCCTTCTTTACTAATCATTAATATTATGTTGATAGTCCTAAATATAAAGCTTTATTACAACTGTCACATAAACTTAACATTAACCAAGAAAACGAACATTAAATAATGAACCATGAAAATGAGGTAAGGGCAGATGAACCATGCCAGGCAGACATGTACAATGTACAGCTAACAATTCTTCCATACAACAAATATAATTGACCTTTTGCTTATAGATTAAGAAAAACAGACCAAAACACTACAACTTAACACTGAGCAATGAACCATCAAAAATGAGGTCAAGGCCAAATAAGACCTGTTCAACTGATATTTAATATTATAGATCATAAAAGATTTCCATACACCAAATACAGTTGACCTATAGCATATAGTATTATAGATCGTAAAAGATTTCCATACACCAAATACAGTTGACCTATAGCATATAGTATAAGAATGAAAGACCAAAACTGAAAAACGTAACTATAACCACTGAACCATGAAAATGAGGTCAAGGTCAGATGACACCTGCCAGATGGACATATACACCTTACAGTCCTTCCATACTCTGAATATACTAGACCTATTGCTTATAGTATCGAGATATGGACTTGACCACCAAAACTTAACCTAGTTCACTAATCCATGAAATGAGGTCGAGGTCAAGAGAACACTGTCTGATGGGCATGAAGACCTTGCAAGGTACTCATATACAAATTATAGTTATCCTATTACTTATCATAAGAAAGAATTTAACATTACAAAAAATCTTAACTTTTTTTTCAAGTAGTCACTGAACCATGAGAATGATGTCAAGGACATTGGACATGTGACTGACGGAAACTTCATAACATGAGGCATCTATATACAAAGTCTGAAGCATCTAGGTCTTCCATATCTATAATATAAAGCTTTTAATAAGTTAGATAACGCCACCGCTGCTGGATCCCTCTCCCTATGTTGAGCTTTCTGACACAAAAGTCGCAGGCTTGACAAAAAGCATGAGACAACATTTTGTCAAATTATTCATATATTCTATTTATTTTAATGTAGACTCCCTGTCTATCTAAATAAGACCATACCTTCTCTGATTAACATTACTGTTGTTTTCTCTTTTCAGGATAACTCTCCATTTTGTAACTGGTTTCACAATAGATTTTAATAATTCCACATTCTCTATCAGTTCTTGTTCTAGATGCTTAGATCTGTTATATCTATAGTCACTTACACAACCAGCTTTATAACCTGGAATTACAAAGATGTAAACTTCATGCAATCCTTTATTACATTATTGAGAGTTTGGAGAAAGTCTGACTGTGATATACATATTTCTCAATCAAATTTTATGATAATCCAATAGAGTTATGTCCCATTGTACATTTTTTACAGATTTCCAAAATTGGTGTCTTGGGTGCATCAATCCAGTTTATATTTTCCTTTCAAATTAACTTTGCTATTCCCTTGTGTTGAATAATTACAATACATGGAAAATCTGAGAAAATTCAAATTCAAATATACATTACAAGAAACCCAATTGCTACAATCAGTAAAATCTTATTTATTCATAAATCCTTAAATCAGTAAAGAGTTTGAAAAATATTGAAAGAGGAATCCTTATGAAATTCTAAATTTACAGTATTTAAAAGATTTTTTTCATAATACTTTACAAAAAGCATATATATCAAAGAGTTGTCTAATTGTACATATGTTTATTTATTTGACCTTTCTCTGTAAGCCTCCTGTCAGCATTATCAGGTCTGAGAGCCAGTCTAAATTCTGATCGACTTGTAAACATTCTGTATGGTTCATTAGTACCCTGGGTAGTCAGATCGTCTATAAGTACTCCTATGTATCCCTCTGTCCTATCCACAATCATGGGGGATTTATTTTGTACTTTTAAAGCAGCATTTATCCCAGCTACTAATCCCTGTTAAAGAAAGAATAGATCTATATATATATATTTATATATGACTTTTATAGTGTTTAGTTGTTAGATATCATGTTGCTCTGTTAAAAGTAAATGTATATCAAGTTTCAATTGGTACATATTTTATAAAGTTAAAAAAATGGCCAGTCTTTTATTATTGCCATTTAAAAGCAAAAGCATATAGGGAGGAGCCTGTGAAATTTAGTTGTTGACTTGGTTGCTGTCTTCATTATGTACTTTATTTTATTTATTTATTTATCTTTTTATCATAATTCAGATCTAAGTTTTCTCCTTTGATGTATTTTACATGTTGTCATCTGTGGAACTTTTAATCTACGTTATTTGGTAATTGAGGGATAGTTGTCTCATTGGCAATTATACACTAGGTCACTAGAAAAAACGGTCTAGTGCATTGAGAAAATATAAGATAAATCGGCAATAATGATATTTAAAGAACCTGAAGCTACAGCAAAATATACCAATCAATAGCATTTACACACAAAAAAATATATTCTGTCTTTTCTGAATCATAATCTTGCAATCAAAATTGTACAAAACAATCTATGGAGTAAAGACACAATATAATTCATGGCCAATAAGCTAATGGTATCACTGGTCACCTAATGGTTTTCCTGGACATCTGATCAGTATCTCCTGGAATAATTTACCCTATTATCACCCTACCATCATTTATTATAATAAAGTGCCAGTACCCCATTGATTTTAAACCAGTTAAATAACTCAAAATGTCAAGTGACTCAAGTATGAATGAGAAGGTTTTGTTGTTTATTTTATTTACCAGAACAGTTAAGGTCAATCAAGAGATAAACAGTATATTCTTACACATTTCTAATCAATGAAGTAAACCAATCAATAAGTCATCCTCTTTTCTCCTTCTGTTTCCAAAAACATATGTCATTGATAAAATTCTTATACTACAGTCACAATATTAGTATTGTAAGCAAACACAAGAAGGAGTGACAGAAGGAAGGGAGCTCTAGTTAGATGAATGAATAAACAATGTCACTGATGGTCTGGTCAGCTGATGACTCTTCATATAACAAAACCTTTAAGGTGGTACCACAAACACCTTGATTACAATTAATTTGTCTTGTTTAATTTTCATAAAGTTTTGAAAAATATTTACTTTGACCATTTGATAAAAATATAATAAATTCAAAAAACTTGAACCATACACTTTGTGATATTGGATATATATATAGCAATTTGGAAAACACTAATTTTGATCATTGAGTAGCGTAATATTTCCTTACAAATAGAATGCTTTTTAAACGTTTAGCTAATTTTACAGAGTTATCTCCCTGTAGTGTTATGTACCACCTTAACATGCTTTTAAAGTATTGTTACAAATCTCAATTTTAAGAAACCAAGAACTTCAATTTGAAAGAATATCAACTGATAAAATTCTATAACAGAACAACAGTTACAGAACAATTTCAGATACATATAATGTCCTTAAAACTGAAACACAAAAAGAGGCTGATATTTTAATTTACATTCTTATAAAAAGTGAAAGTTTCCATATAACTGGATAGATTGGAACCAACTCTTAAAACAGTTTTAACACTGATAATTCAGAGCTATTGGTTTTTCACGTTGGTTTTACACTTGTCATTTTTAGGGCCCTTTACAGCTTGCTGTTTGGTGTGAGCCAAGGCTCAGAGTGTTGAAGAACATACTTTGACTTGGATGGAGAGTTGTTTCATTGGCACTAATACCACATCTTCTTATATCTATTCAAATTACGTTAGTTTATCATTAGTATTAACCTGAGCAGCAGCTTCCTCATAACCTGTTGTTCCATTGATCTGACCAGCAAAGTATAAATTTTGTATCCGTAACGTTTCTAAAGTAGGTCGCAGCTGTCTAGGATCCATAAAATCATACTCTACTCCATAACCTGAAAATGTAAAGATTTGTTTATTATTATTGCATGAGGTTCAGGTTGCATTTTCAATTTACCCTTATTGGTCTAGCTATCTAGAAACGAAAATACTGATACCCCACCTGTGTTGGTGATCAAATAATTTATCTAATCTGCAAAAAAAATAAACAACAACTGAAACAGTCATCAAAAATTTTAAAAATTATTAATCTCTTCATACTTCAACAGCAAGATTTTTTTATTGAAAAACTTCCCCATTTGATAAAATTTGCTGTGCGAAACAACCTCAAATACTTCGATAATAAATGAAAAATTGATGTGAAATTCTACATCATATAAAGAATTTCTGCTAATCGGATTAAAGAGATAAAAATGTATACATTGTGTAAATAAATCTCTTCAGTTTTGTTCCATTTCAATGGAACTTGTAGGATAATTTTTGTCTTGATACACATTTTCTGTAAAAACAAGTCTGTTGAATTTCTTATTATCTTTTTTCATTATCATATTGAGAAGATTTTTGTCAAGGGCAAGCTCAGGGGCAAGCTGAAGCTCACCTTCAGGTATTGGACTGTCTAGCTATGATAGACTCATTGGTGGCCATGGGCTGTTTTCTGCTCTTTGGTTTGGTTGTTGTCTCTTTGACACATTCCCAATTCCAAAATAGAAAGAAGGAAGCACAATTCCTATGGTATCATTATGTGGAAGAATGTTTAGCAATGAATTAGGTCAAGAAAGGAAAGTAGAATGTGATATGAATATTTAAACTACTTTATCAATCAACATACAAACTACGGTAATAAAAAGATAAAATATTCTTATTATAGATGACTACTGGATAAATTATTACAAACATAAATTAATAATTTTATGAACAAACTAAAATTGTTGATGGTATAATATCTGTAAATTATATCAGACTGACATATTAAGTATTGATAGAGGAGATACTAGTCATGATAAATATGCTTAACTGCAACAGAGAAGATACTATGACATAATCTAAGGGCAATAACTCTTCTGATACAAATAAAATATGATTGATGTCTCCATCTGAAGTATTCATTAGGCAACCACAGTCTTCAATAAATGCTGTTCAAGGAAAATAAAAATTGTAAGAATTTTTAATATTTTTGTAAGCCTAGTGCAATAATGAAAAAATAAATTGAAATGATCATGTAGCGCAACTATAATTTACACATCATTTATCTGTAATTTTAAACTATATTCACTGGTTCTTTACCTCAGCTGATGGATGGATTATTTTATCCGAAGTTACCACAGGAGGATCCAGAGGGCCTGAGAGCCGGGCCCCCCTTTTGTGGGGAAAATTTGGTTGAATATATAGGGAATCACTGAAGCTTGACTGGAGCTTACGTCAGTCTGCCGGCCCCCTTCAGAAAAGTTCTAGATCCACCACTGGTTACATTAAGGAGGTTTAATAGAGTTTCACCAAAAGAAGGTCATTCTAATAAACATATATAGCGCTCTATCACATGTATGGTCTCTTTTAAATCAATGTCTTTTTAATACAAAGAGTCAGACATAAAATAGTATCAAATGATGTGAGAATGTATCTATTGGAGTAAATGCCTAAGAAAAGAATTTTTTTAAGTTAACTATGACCTAATGTTATGCTCCTTTCACTTGTTGAGTCTGATGTTCAAGCAATATATTTAGATATTAAAAGTAAAATATAGTCTGCCCAGGAGCCAGTGCTTTCCTATTATTTAAGTGATGTATCTAGACATCAAATAGCAGTAACAGATTATAAAATGTTACTTATACTATGGTAGTAGCTTCTTTAAACAAAGCTGATCTTAGTCTATAATGATCCATTTTACTTTGATGTTAACAATTGAAATGTCTTGTACATTAGACTCCAATTTTATCTCAAGCAGATCTTTCTTTATTTCAGAAAAAGTATAGGTTTTTAAGCTTAATGGATCTAGCAATTCAACAAAAACATAAATTACCCTAACCTACATTTGATTCATTCACTATATGGTTTAATCCTTGATCTTATTTATCACTTCAATCCTTTTATAATTTAATAATGTAAATGAAGAGATTGAATCAATAAAACTTTTGGTGTCATCCTAACATACAGCAAAAACTTGTATGAACTACATTGCATTCCTTTATTCATAAAATACATCAAAAACATGTATGACCTACATTGCAGTCCTATTTTCATTGAAATAACATCAAAAACAAGTATGACCTATATGGAGGGGAGCCTATATTAGAGTCCTATTTTCATTGAAATCACATCAAAACAGTATGACAATATTGCAGTCCTATATTCATTGAAATCACAGCAAAACATTATGACCTATATTGCAGTCCTATTTTAATTGAAATCAAATTGACTATCAACCTAGTTTTGCACATTTGATTGTGGGAAGAGGAGAAAATTAGTGAAAGATAACTTTGTAAACTTGAAAAGCATGATGTTACAAACTAATATCTCCAATCAAATTTCCAATCAGTATTTTCCATAGAAGTAATATATCATTTTACAAACCTGGTTTGACAATTTGAGCCTTTTCCAGTCCTGCAATACTCTGTACCAATCTGACTTGATGTTCCTCTGGCATGGTACAGGATATACCATTAGGGTATATAACATCACTGCTTAAACCTGAAAATATACATCACAAAACAGATAAGTAAAAGGAATCAGCATGTTTATCATAGCGTGAAAACTTTATTATTTTTTTTTAATCCTTTTTAAGTTGGTAAAATGGAGGTTTTTTTCCTTGCATTTTTTTACAGACTATTGTAGATTCATTATTATTCATTGGCTACCAATTTTCGTGGTTTTCGTGGGTACAGGTGAACCACAAAATTAGATGTTCAACAAATTTCTATAGGCTTGTATGCAGACTTGGGCAAAACAACTAAAATTTAATATCCACGAACATGCAAGTATTCCTTAATCCAAAAGAAATTGGTACCCACGAAAATAAATGAATATGCAGTATTTGATAAATTGAGTCTCATGCCAGGATTGCCATTTGTATACAACTCACTGATTGTTAGAGCTGTTGAGGATGATGACATTGCAATAAGTATTTTATACAGTCTAATTTCATCCATTGGTCATCCTGTTCAAGTGATCAGAAACTGTTTGTTTCAGATTTATCTATACCTTTTGGTAAAGGAGTATGGTATTATCATGTCTTGGCCTACCTAAGATTTGTGAAAGGAATGGTTAGGACATCATGCTTTTTAGATAAAAAAAAATATCCTTCATTAATAAGTTATTAACCCTTAACCACAGATGCAGTGCTGTGTCATGCAGTCACACACAAAGCAGCTCAGATATAATATCTAACTTATCTTTCACACTGAGAATAAGATAACATTTACAATGATAGGCATAACTCTGGAAACTATTAAAGGACATGTTTCATTTGCCTTTCATGCTCTCATAAACTGAAGAAAACTTAATAGATATCAAGAAACTTTAAGATTTTTTTCAGATCTTATACACACCTGATAAAACAGCAATCATGTGTCTACCTCTACATTTCATATTAAATATTATCAGCTATTTAGCAATACTATACATTCAAATTCTGTTTAAACGACCTTCAATGCCTGTATGATTGCTGTTTGGTGTGAGCCAAGGATCTGTGTTGAAGTCAGTACTTTGACCTATAATGGTTTACTTTTACAAATTGTGACTTGGATGGAGAGTTGTCTCATTGACACTTATACCACATCTTCATATATCATTATAAATAGGCAACAGAGTATACCGCTGTTTCATAAACTCATAATCCATGGACAAAAAACAAAATCGGTCCATAAATTAAAACGAGGGAAAGCATTAAATAAAAGAGGGAACAACGACATAACACTAAAATGTAACACACATAGACAATTTTCAGGAGATAACAAATATAACCTATAAAATATAACATCAAAACCAAATTACAATGAAATTTGGGATAGACAAGTACCGTGACACGTTAGTAATTGTGAATTACACTCAAAAATAAGAGAAAACAAACATAACAAAATATAGGTCAGCAGAAATACTTGTCTTTCTATCAGGAGCATTTATGTGACAAAGAACCAAATAACATTGTAATGCTCGACTGAACATTATCAAAATATGCCCTTGTTAATTTATTAAGCTTGTTTGTAAGCAGCAATTCTCTATGAAGGAAAAATCATGATAAATTAAGAAATGTAAGCTCTGAAATATCTTATCAACTAGCAGATACATACTTCACATGCAGGGTGTGGTGTTATGTTATGCTTCATATATAGAAATGGACATTTCACAATTGGAAAGTTCACACTTGGGAAGATGAAATAATCTATGTAGTCAAAAGTTTTGTTCTAAACTTCACCTAATTGTCAATTTTTAAATGTAAGTCAAGATATGAGGCAGACGATCCTTTATTTCCAGTTTGATGAATAAATGAATTCACATTTTTAGTGACACCAAAATTTGAATTATTAAGTGAAAGAACATCATTTTTATAGTGGAACTTTAAGTTGAAGGCTTAAATGCTAGCTCCTTTTTATTCTTCCTAAGAAACTTCTGTATGAAGGCTGCCACAAATAATTAAAGGAAAAAGTCAACAGGAAGAAGAGCACATTTGTTTCCCATTGGATACTAAGACATAAATAGGACAGATATTAGAAGACATACAAGCATCACTGACACATAACAAAACGAAGAATATATTAGACTATACTAAAAACCTCAGACGAAAAAAACTGTCAAATACTTGGTCATGTTGGTTAGAAAATTGGTCAAGTTTATCATGTATCTTTCAAATATACAACTTGAAAGAGAAGCCTAAACATTATTTGTTAACAATAATTTAAAATTTAATAGATTTCTTCATTACATAATAATTTAACTGACATCTGAGAACTGCATGTTTTTTGGTTATTAACCTTACAATTCCTGGTACATAAACAAAGATCAAGGCTTTCAGAAGAACATTAAGATATTTTATATCAATATGTTACATAATGACAAAATGGTTGGTTTAATTTAAACATAAGATTTATCTGTTCTCATCAAGCCCAATAAACTGTAGAAGATTATCAGTTACAGAACAATAAATCTGTATGCATCCACTCAGAGGAAGCATGCAGACCTTCCCATTATTAGAAACTCAATTTACTGCATATTCTAATTACAATGTTTATCTTTTCAAAGATGTCCTATAAATCTGATTAGATGGTCTGTAAACGAGAGTGCATAATAAATGTGACTCCCATGTAGAACTAATATGCACATTCTGTTTTTGATGGCTGAACAGAACTATCATGGTAAGACAATGACCTGTTTCTGTCTGGTGAAACAGAAACAACACTCAGAATCCATGATCTAGTTCTATACTTATATACCTACATGGGTCCCAACATTTGTTGCTTTAATATCTGAATAAATAAACAAATGAAACAAAAGGAAAGTATATTTCAACAGACTATGTTTGTACCTGCCATACCCTGGTTTAAAAGGGAAAGAATATAGGAATAACTCAATGTATAATTCAGAATTCATTGAAATACATGTACGGTACATTGAAAATGCTCAGATAGCATGATTAGAAAAGCCTAAGCTTCAAATTCTTTACTTTAAATCAGTGTTTCAAGCGTTTATTTCATATTTCAATGGTCTAAGGGAAAGATTTTTCTTAATTATTTTTTGAAAGATGCGTTGTAGTGTATTAACTAATACTTTTACAGTGTTTTGCTTGTCAGAGAGTTAATATCTACTAGGCATATATTTTATATCTGCTTTTTTATATTTACTGCAGGGTTTGTTACTCGTTTCATTTATGACGTATCATTGTCATTTTGCTTCGTTTCCTCTGTTACCTTACTTAGTTTAAAGACATCAGATTCAGACTTCTCTTAAACTGGGTTTTACTGTATGCATTGCTGTGCATTTGTTTTTTACATTAGCTAGAGGTATAGGGGAGGGTTGAGATCTAAAAAAAACATGTTTAACCCTACCACATTTTAGCGCCGGTCCAATTCAGGAATATCCTGCCCTTTGTTAGTCTTGTATGATTTTAATTTTAGTTCATTCACATATTTTGGAGTTTAGTATAATGTCCATTATCACTGAATTAGTACACATTTTTTATTAGGAGCCAGCTAAAGCATGCCTCCTGGTTTGGGATTTTCTCACTGTATTGAAGACTTATATAATGGTGGCCTTTGGCTGTTTTCTTCGTTTTGGTCAGGTTGTTGTCTCTTTGACACATTCCCATATTTCCATTCTCAATTTTACATAAAGATCTGGTCACATACCTTCAGGTTCAAGCCATATCTGATGTGTTTTTCCTTTAAATCTCAATACTTTAGATTCTAATGAGGGACAAAATCTGAAAATATAAAGTAATTATATATCTAATTTGTTTTACATGTGTATATATTACACTGGGACAATATACCTACATGAAACAAGCTTGTAAATCCAACAGAAATCTTGAAAAAACAGATATTACAGAAACAGGCCACTATAATTAAAACTATTTCTCTGCACTTGCTCTTAATTTTCTTTTGGTTGTTTATAATAAATTGCATCGCAGGGTATCAAAACAACTAAACAAAAAAGAGAATCAAGTCACTGTGGAGTACTCAATTTTAATTATAAGTTATTAGATTGTGAATGAGGTCATTTTTTGGCCCTTTCAATTCAAAAATCACAAAATACTATGAGAAATATCTATCAAGTAACACAAATAAGATGTTTACACAACATTATATACACAAGAAGATGTGGAATGATTGCCAATGAGACAACTCTTCACAAGAGACCAAATGATACAGAAATTTACAACTAAAGGTCACCATACTCACGGCCTTCAACAGTGAGCAAAAGCCCATACTCACATAGTCAGCTATTTAAGTTCTATGAGTAACAATAGAATTGATACTTGGTTTTTACTGTTTAATATTGTTATATGAGTAACAATTTAAGTTTTGATATTTGGTATTTGCTGTTTTATACCATGTATACAGCATTCAAGTATAAGGGTATCAATTTTTCAATACACCTTATCGCTGATCCCGGCTGACCTGGCAGCTTGAACTTTTTGACGCATACAAAATCACTTTTTCATTGTGGTGTCAACATTTTGTTTTATGACGTAAAATATTACGGGAACCTGTGTGATATCCAGCAATGGCGGACAAATAGCGATAAGGTGTATAAAGGGTCTGATTTAGCATTTTGTGCTAGGATCACAGATCTTCCCACACACTGTTGAAAGGTGAGCCAGCATGTTCAAAATGTGATTAAGCAATGTCAGTCTTGTACAAAGCATGGGATCTTCAAACTGTGACAATCATTAATACTATCATCCTAAATCTACAACTAATGTCACTGGACCTACAATAATTAATACTATCATCCTAAATATGCATCTACTATTGTCACTGGACCTTCAATCATAAATACTATCATCCTAAATATGCATCTACTACTTGTCACTGGACCTAAAATCATAATACTAATCATCCTTAATATGTCATCTACTACTTGTCCACTGACTACAATCATTAATACTATCATCCTAAATATGCATCTACTACTTGTCACTGGACCTACAATCATTAATACTATCATCCTAAATATGCATCTACTACTTGTCACTGGACCTAAAATCATTAATACTATCATCCTAAAGATGCATCTACTACTTGTCACTGGACCTACAATCATTAATACTATCATCGTAATATGCATCTACTACTTGTCACTGGACCTACAATCATTTATACTATCATCCTAAATTGCATCTACTACTTGTCACTGACCTAAAATCATTAATACTATCATCCTAAATATGCATCTACTACTTGTCACTGGTACAATCATTAATACTATCATCCTAAATATGCATCTACTACTTGTCACTGGACCTACAATCATTATACTATCATCCTAAATATGCATCTACTACTTGTCACTGGACCTACAATCATTTATACTATCATCATAAATATGCATCTACTACTTGTCACTGGTACAATCATTAATACTATCATCCTAAATATGCATCTACTACTTGTCACTGGACATTTCAGTTGGGAGTCAATCCATACAAAAATGGTTGACCAAAATGTCAGAATAAATAACAACATCTTGTAACAGTATTGATGTATAACTATCAGAATATCCGTTTATCTAAAGCTTGACAAATAAATGACGTAAACTTTGTGCAGTGTCAGTGCAACATGAATAATGTCCAGAATTTCCATTTAAAGTGATTTTATAAAAGTTGATTACAATGAAGGAAATCAATGGAGTATCCAATCAAAATATACATGGATAAAATCTTTGATAAAATCTTTGTCAATACAACCGATCTATGTTTTTAATACTGTTTAATTATCAATGTCTGTCAGGTTCAAAATCAAATGTTTGAACAACGAAAAAAAATAAGCATTTCAGTGGACAATAAAGAAAAGTTCAGTTGAACTTGTTTTCATTAAAATTGAGAATGGAATTTAGGAATGTGTCAAAGTGACAACAACCTGACCAAAGAGTAGAAAAAAGCTAAAGGCTATTCACCAAAATTCCCCATTAGTGTACAATCAGTTTTAATAGTGTGCATTTAATGTTATTGACATTGTTTGAGATGGACACAAAATCAGATCTCTTTATGTGATTTACTGAAAATGCTACATAAAGACAATGCAATAAGACTTCAAAACAAGAGTTCTAATTCATGTGTTATTATTATAATTCTGTCATATGATAAATAAATAAAATAACAGAGTACAAATGTTATTGCAAAAATTTCTTAAATTTCAAAACTTGAATTCATAATACATGTTATTATTATAAACATGTTCTAAATCATCTATAAAATACAATGACTCCATTTCCTTCACTTCATTCAAGAAAATTCCAATTAACAAATAAAATTTGAATCATGGTAGTTAGATGCATGGAGGAAATGGCCTGCAGTGTCATATATTGTAATTAGAATCTTCACCGACAACTATGTCAATAACATTAAGTCCAAAGCAGTGGGTTGGAATTACACTTGAACAGCAGAACAAAAAACAAAGTAAAATTAAATGGTAAAAAATATCAAAGAAGTAAATAATTCTATGGCATCATTAACTGTACTCTTATTTCTCTCCAGTTTTCACATTTAAGTACCAGTTATCAGGTCTTGTGCATATTGTATGAAATCACCTGACAATCACAATATATATCATTTTATATTTATAGTGATTGATTGGTGTTTAACACCCCTTTCAGCTCTTTCGTGGAAGGTAAGTTTTATTGGTTGAGGAAGCAGGTGCCTAGAATTCAAAGGAATCACAACCTCAAGTAGGAAAACTGACAACCCTATTCAATTAACATTGGAGTTGAGTGCACCTGCCATGTGCGGGATTCAAACTCAGAAATGAGAAAAAGAAAGCATGTATCGATGGAGATTCACTCATTCAGATTGAATGTGTTATTGCTTTACAGAAAAAAAAATATAATTATGTGATATGATTGCCAATCAGACAACTTTCCTGTGACAAGAGATGATTTATGTAAATATAGATATACGAAAAATAAATATAAATATAGATATACGAAAAATAAATATGATATTCAGCGGCAACAATTAACAGCCACTGAATCACAGGTTCATGACTATAAGATACAAACAGAACTCTACAGGGTTAAACATGTTTAGTTTAACATTTTTAGAGAGCTTAACCTTCACCTTAACCTGGAACAATGATGTACCAGTACAACAAAAGAACAAATTCAGTTGAAAAAGGTTGTTATTTTGACAATTTCTTTATTTTGACAACCATTATGCATGCCACACTTATCTAATTTATAATTCAAATGTACAAAAATAGATTGATTCAATCAACCTTAGATTTAGCAGAGTTATATATTTCTAAGAAATTTGCATTTCAACACCTGCAAAATTTTCAAATACCTGAGACTTAAAAAAATAATTGACCACTCAAGACACTCAGGTTAACACTTGTATGATTTATGCTGTAATTGTTTAGTAAACTAAAACTGGCACATAGTAGCTATAACTCATACCCAGACAGATTTGTGAAAACTTACTGAGGCCATGTCTACCTGTAAGAGTAATTGGCAAAACAAACAAACAAATTTGTAAAAGTACTTCAAGCTTCATGTTAAAAATTCTAAAATCATTAATCAGATTGTCAAAACTTAAGTATTTCATAATATGCATATTCTACTTTTACAATAATTTTGGAATCTTTAGAATAGTTTTCAGTACTTTTTATAGAGCAATTATCTTAAAGACTCTTTTTTCAGCTCAAAATATATTTGTAATTAATATCAGCACATATCCACTCATAAATCATAATGACCTTGGCACTACAGTATAGTGATAACATATTTTGTTACATAATATGATAAAAACTATGACAATTATGTTCTTCTCTGATCTATGTGAAATGGCTGACACTCAGAATTGGCAAAGTAACATTGGGAAAACCATCTAACATGTTGTTCCTCTTTAGTCAGCTGAGAAAGAAATCATTGAAGGAAAATATGGAAGTTCTTTATTTGTTGGTACCTCCTTGTTTCATTTGTCACATTTAATTCAAACAATGTGAGTGTTGCAATACAGACCCTCTGCTCAATGAGCAAAGGTGGTAGAAAAATTGTAATAAGCGCTATTGGACATTATAGATATAGGAAGATGTGGTTTGAGTGCCAATATTAGACAACTCTCCATCTAGGTCACAATTTACGTCAAAGTACATTCTTCAACATGAAGCCTTGGCTTACACCAAGCAACAAGCTATAAATGGCCCAAAAAATGACAAGTGTAAAACCAATGGTTTAATCTATATCAAAAACAAGAAACACTTATGAACCACATTAACAAACAACAACCACTGAACACCAGGTTCCTGACTTAGCACAGGTGCAAATAAATGCAGTGGGTTATTATAGGTATTTAAACCCATTATCATTTAATTGTGTATTTTTGTTCCAACAATTATTGTGCATAATATATGAGTGACCATTAATAGGGTAATTGAGTAGAATAAGGAAATACAGTGTTTTAGTTTTAAACATGGCAAACTCCTTCATATAAAAAAGAAGATGTGGTATGATTGCCAATGAGACAACTATCCACAAAAGACCAAAATGACACAGACATAGACAACTATAGGTCACCATACAACTATAAAAGGCCCCGATAAGACAATGTAAAACAATTCAAACGAGAAAACTAACGGCCTTATATATGTAAAAAAAATGAACGAAAAACAAATATGTAACACATAAACAAACGACAACCACTGAATATACAGGCTCCTGACTTGGGACAGGCACATACATAAATAAAGTGGCGGGGTTAAACATGTTAGCGGGATCCCAACCTCCCCCTAACCTGGGACAGTGGTATAACAGTACAACATAAGAACGAACTATAAAAATCAGTTGAAAAAGGCTTAACTCAACAATGAGCAAAGCCCATACCGAATAGTCAGCTATAAAAGGCCCCGATAAGACAATGTAAAACAATTCAAACGAGAAAACTAACGGCCTTATTTATGTAAAAAAATGAACAGACCTTTGACTTCATTCAAGAATTATTTTACACATTTATTGTAATGCTCTGATGCAAGACATATTAACCCTGAATGTAATGACTTAATAAATATTATCTGCCAATCTTCTGTAGATATTTCATGCAATAAAATGTTAATATCATATGCATTAATCAACCTTATAATTCAATAAAGGTTTAGTTACTATAATGTTATTAATTCATCAGTATCACACGGTGAAAATTATTGATGAGAATACAAAAAAATATGCCTGTAATAAATAAATAAATAAAATAAAAATAAAATAAAATAAACAATATTCAACTCATCGTGATGAGAATTATTAACAAAAATAAAAAAATATGCATGTAATAAACAAATAAATAAAATAAACAATGTTCAATTCATGTTATTGCAAAATTCTCTGATATATAAAAGTTCCACTTGTAGAAGATATAGTAAAGTATTATAACCTTGACAAGTTTTTATCACCAGTCTCGGCAGTCTAAATAGTAATATGCTGAGACTTTCTGTCTTTGAGGTATTGCCAAATACTTTACTCTTTCAAACTGAATGAGAAAAACAAAAATTGAACATTGTCTTTTTACTTGAGAATAGCTTGTATTCTAAAATGCAACTGTTTATTATTTTTATGAATTGTACTGAAGCTCCTATCCAAAATTTTAGGCTGGAGAGTACATGTTCAAAATCTAGGTTTCAAATATATATTTAGCTATAAATGTGGGTGAACAGATCGTTATCAAGTACATTAAACCATATATACAAAGGGGAAGAATTTCTCATTTTCTTTTCTTGTGATTATAAGCATTATAATACATCAACATTTATTGGATTTATTTCCATTTTGAAAATGTTAAAGTAAAAAATTGGCATATCTTGCTAGTATTTTTCTAGAAACCAGAATGAGTTCTATCATTTTGAATGTCAAAGTGTGCTGCATGCATGACTGACTCTCAAGTTAGCAATCGAATGACAGATGAAGATGAGTGACATCATCTGCCCACATGTCCTCCTCTATTAACAGGATCATTACCTCTAAATCAATTATCTAATCCACTCACAATGGATTTATTTTAACTATTTATTATCTTTCACCACTTAAAAAATTCATTTTAATCATTTCCAAATCAAAAGTGTTCAACATCCACAAATTAGTCATTTTTTCCTAGATATCTTAGCTGTAAAATGAGAAAAGGTGTTATTGATAATTTACAAGTTTGAGATAAAATGGCAGAATTACAGTCATGTGTGATATGTGCCCATACTCAACAGAAATTTTAATACATTAATTTGTATCTGTAACAGGTCTAAATAGCTGACAGATTTTGTGTGAAGGCATCAATAAGAAGCATATCTATAAGTTTGATCATATTACTTCAACTTGGAACAGTGGTTTGAAAAATTAAGAGAAAATGCTTTAATTTTTTTAAACGATTAAGAATGCCAGATTTCAAACGTTCGAAATAACTCACATTCCCCTGTTTTGTTTTGGTATTGTATTTCAGGTTTTGGTACTGTACTCTTGTTTTGGCATGGTACTTTTAGATTTTGGTATAGTACTTCAAGGTTTTTGTATGAACTTTTAGGTTTTGGTATTGTAGTCTGAGGTTTTAGTAATATACTTATAGGCTTTGCTATTGTACTTCTATAGGTTTTGGTAATGTACCTTTATATTGGTATTGTACTTTTACAGGCTTTGGAGTTGTACTTCTAGGTAACTTGAATCTAAAAGTACTTTAATAGGCTTTAGTTTTGTGCTTTTAGGTTTTAGTATTGTACTTTTAGGTTTGGTATGGTACTTTTAGATTTTAATATTGTACTTTAATAGGTTTTGGTAATAAACTTTTAGGTTTTGGTATTGTACTTCTAGGTTTTGGTATTGTTCTTTTAGGTTTTGGTATGGTACTTCAGATTTTGGTATTATATACTTTTATAGGTTTGGTAATAAACTTTTATGTTTTGGTATGGTACTTTTAGATTTTAACATTGTAATTTAATAGGTTCCATCTGATGAGTTAAGCCTTTTTCAACTGATTTTTATAGTTGTTCTTATGTTGTACTGTTATACCACTGTCCCAGGTTAGGGGAGGGTTGGGATCCTGCTAACATGTTTAACCCCCGCCACATTATTTATGTATGTGCCTGTCCCAAGTTAGGAGCCTGTAATTCAGTGGTTGTCGTTTATTTATTTGTTACATATTTGTTTTTCGTTCATTATTTTATATAAATAAGGCCGTTAGTTTTTTCGTTTGAATTGTTTTACATTGTCTTATCAGGGCCTTTTATAGCTGACTATGCGGTATGGGCTTTGCTCAATGTTGAAGGCTGTATGGTGACCTATAGTTGTTAATGTCTGTGTCATTTTGGTCTCTTGTGGACAGTTGTCTCATTGGCAATCATACCACATCTTCTTTTTTATATTTGGTAATAAACTTTTAGGTTTTGGTATTGTACTTTTAGGTTTCGGTATTGTTCTTTTAGGTTTTGGTATTGTACTTTTAGGTTTTGGTATGGTACTTTTAGGTTTTGGTATTGTACTTTTAGGTTTTGGTATTGTTCTTTTAGGTTTTGGTATTGTTCTTTTAGGTTTTGGTATTGTTCTTTTAGGTTTTGGTATTGTTCTTTTAGGTTTTGGTATGGTACTTCAGGTTTTGGTATTATATACTTTTTTATATTTGGTAATAAACTTTTAGGTTTTGGTATTGTACTTTTAGGTTTTGGTATTGTTCTTTTTGGTTTTGGTATGGTACTTCAGATTTTGGTATTATGTACTTTTATAGGTTTGGTAATAAACTTTCATGTTTTGATAATGTATACATCTAGGTTTTTGTATTGTATTTTTAGGTTTTGTAATGGGAATTTTAGGTTTTGTTATGGGAATTTTAGGTTTTGTTATGGGAATTTTAGGTTTTGTTATGTTATTTTTAGGTATTGCTATGGGAATTTTAGGTTTTGGTATTGTACTTTTATATGGTACACTGAATTGAGTTCAATATGATGTTATTTCATATATTAAATCCTGCATATAAAGTTCACCATAACCAGAAGAAAATGACTTTATATAAAATTTGACCTTCGCATTGAGGTTCAAAGTTCAATTGAAATGGTTTTTTTTAAACTGCAGTTTTCTTAAATTAAACTTAGGATTTAATCAAAGAGCTGAAGAGCTCTGAGGGAAAAGACGGCCATTGTTTCAATTTTTAGGGGGGTATCTTTTGATAGTCTACATACAAAGAATGAGCAAAAGAACAGCTAGAACATATAGAAAGGCTAACAATAATGAAACCAATTGTTGTTCATTGTTATTTCAATTCCTTAGTCAAGAATTCATCATAGAGACAATTTGGACCAATGAGATCTGCACCTTCTAAATCAAAACATTTGATTAAAGTTGGGAGTTAATTATCTAAAATTCAATTGAATTTAACAACTACTACAATATATTTTAGAATTTTAATTATGTACAACTGAACGGCAGGCTAAAACCATTCTCAATTTTTTGTGACAGTATTCTCAAGAAAGTGAGGACTGAAAAATCTATTCAGTTTTAAATTTCCATTGATAAAGTTCCCAGTTACATATCTCATCACAGGGATACATGTTCTTATAAAATCAAATATGATTGATATAATCTGTGTGAAGTTTGTTTCCAGATCCCACATTTTGATATATCTGTAAAATTCATGAATAAATAGCTTTAAACTACAGAAAGCAATATTTAAAAAAAAAATGAAAAAAATAATGACCACTACAATAATTATGTTGGTACGCAAAATTATTTTTTAATTGATGACTACTTATCATATATATATACTTAATGTGACATTTTTAGTGTTCAGATACATTAACTTTCATTTTAGTGGGTAATTACTCATCAATTGAGGTGCTTCTTAATTGGAGAAAGATTCTAAAAACATAACTTTACTGCAGAAAGAATGAAAACTGCAGTTACTCTCCCAAATCTCAATAGGCAGTCAGGGGCATTACTTAAACAAGTAATTTTTCTAAGTTACCTATATAAGTAATTTTTGTTTTGAAAATAAATAAAATTACTTAATAGAGTTATTTTAAATTTCAATAAAACATAGACTAAATGTAGTTTTGATTAGTTTTTACATAATTTCATATCATAAAGTTAAGAATTTATTATATTTGAAAGGATTATACAGATGAAGGGTTACTTTAAAAATTTGGACAAAAATATTACTCGAATAAGTTATTTGATACATTTTTAATAAAATTAGTATTAAAACTTATTTAAGGAACATGTGTACTTGGTTTGGGTTATAAATTATAAATAACTTCAAGTCTTAATCAATTCACAAGTATCTATCTATTTATATCAGTCTACCTTCAAGATTTTGGAGGAAAATGATAATTTAATTGTCCCAAGATACCAATCTTTGACCAAGAAGCGTTGATATGAAAGATAAGTGCGTCAGAAAGTTAATTAGTGTTTCAGAAGGATTAGATTTAATATGTCAGGGGAAAAATAACCAGATGACTGTGAAAAATTGTTAAACCTAGTAAAATCTGTATTATTGGACACCTATAAAAATAATATTCAGAAAAGTTACTTATATAAGTAATATTTAAAATAGCCTCGTTTTCAACATTACTTGAATAGGTAATTTTAATTGTTACTTGTTTAAGTAATGCCCCTGACTGATAGGTATAAACTACAAAAAGCAACATTTAATTTTTTTAATTTTTTTTTTTACCATTTCAATAATTATGTTGGTACACAAAATTTGTTTTATATAGAAGACTACTTGTCATATACGAAATGTCACATTTTAAGTGTTCAGAAACATTTACTTTGATTTTAGTGTATAATTACTCATCAATGGAGGTGCTCCTGAATTGGAGGAAGATTCTAAAAACAGAACTTTACAGAAACAATGAAAACTGTCGTTTCTCTCCCCAATCTCATGTATCCCCATTGACATTGTTTACCGCGAAGTTGACCTACAAATTATCTGATTATAGCCTCAGATTAAAGCATTGCATGTTGGTGTGTGAATGATCTACACTACAGTAAACATCATTAGGTTTACATTTAACAAATACGGATTTTAAGTTAGTATACAAATACTGTGAATGATTTTTATAATGAATAAAGGATATCCCTGTGTGGCATTCCAACAATGACGTCACTAGGTTAGATATATTTAGAATATTTCGTAACACTGATTTTTCCGGACTGTAAAAGAAACGTATATAGTGTAAGGGAAAGCTCAATATACGATAATTTCACGAGAAACAGAATGGAAATG
This sequence comes from Mytilus edulis, assembly GCA_019925275.1. NCBI lineage: Eukaryota > Metazoa > Mollusca > Bivalvia > Mytilida > Mytilidae > Mytilus > Mytilus edulis. The sequence continues at coordinate 12,082,160 of CM034360.1, read as the reverse complement.
TGTAAAAAATGTATTTAAAGTCAATCTGTTCTCCTTGTCATCAATTTCAGTATGACATTTTGAGGGGGTTTCCAAACTATCAAAACAAAATGATTGACGTGAGGGAATGATACTCTGGCCAACCCCATTAGGGAATTGACGGCTTGAAGCCGTCTTTCCCCAAAAACCAAGGCAATATAAATGACTAAAATTCTTATTCTATCAGAAAATTATTAAAATTAAACGGTAATTGTTTTTTCAAGTTTTCAGTGCATCAAAGACTTGTGAGATTCAGGATAAAACAGTTGAATTCTAATTCGAAATTTCAAGCAATCATTTAATTGTTTTAAAGCAAGGTTCTTTACTAGCACATAAATCAAACTACAGAACACCCATTATTTTGTTTGAATAATTTTGAAAAATGATAAAAGACTGTAAAACACTTAAATATCAATTAAACCCAACTGGAAACCTTAGCTGGGAGAGTAGTTATACACACATCATTAACTTAGGGAAACATTAGTCAATTTCAATAGTTCTAATGACAGCAAAGTTCATGAACAACATTGAGAGAAAATTTAAGAGAAACAACACTTTATACAAAAGCAAAACATTATCTATGCCTTTATGAAAGTAAATTTAACATCAAAAGTGATAATTAAGAACTGTTGAAATGTTCGACATGTATTGAATTTCTAACTTTCCTTGACACAATAACCATGTACTGCACACTTAATTGAAATGCAGTCAGATAAATGGTACCAGATTTTAACTGGTAATTAACTGGCTGTCTCAGATTGTATTATAATGATGATAGTGACTTTACAGTGTATTTCAGTTTTTTCAAATCTTTAGGAGCAATTAACCAAATCAATGATCACAGGACTGTTAAATCAACAACATATTGTCTTTAGATTCACTCCTGTTACAATTTCTGTATTTTAAGCTATATCCTGAAGAAGGAGAAAGTTAACTCACATACTTAATTAAAACTATGACCAGCAAAGTTGACCGAAATGGTTTCAACTGTTTTTTTAAGTTTAGTACATTCTATAATTTGAAAGTCACTTAAACTCTCATAGAAAAACAACATTCAAATTTCGTAAGACAGATGCAAGTTTTGTCTGTAAACAACTCATTGGTAATATTGGAATCAAAAAAGATTAAAAGGGCCAAAAAAAGGATAAAGTTGAAGAGGCTATTAGGTCCCAAAAAATTTAGTGTAAGGTTAACAATTGATGGATAAACATATCAATCCAAAAGTTCCTGCTAGCCCTAAATCCTTATATCTTTAATAGTCTCTTTTATGTCATGCACATGTTTTAATGCTGATATTACAAACTTGTCATATTCTATAGACACCAATTTATGTACTGAAGCATGATCTCAATATGTTTTTTATTTTTTTATTTCAGAACTGAAATAGGTCCCTGTTTCATTACTTTCAGCCCATATCTCCTTTTTATTCAAAATAAACAATAATTTATAGTGCAAATCTTTGCCTTTTACACAATCTCTCTTTCTCTCTATCAAAATACCAGAAATTATTCTCATAAAAATCTATTTACCAATATGATATTTCTATTTTCAGAAACCTTCCATGCATATGACTTCCGAGGTGAACCCAAACTAAAACTGCTGTTTCATGTAAACAAGTAGAAGCATTGTTGTGGTAAACAAGAATTATTGTTTAATGACTAAGTATATCTTTGTTTACAGATCATTACTGGCTGTAAGAAGATGTGGTATGAGTGCCAATAAGACAACTCTCCATCCAAGTCACAATTTGAAAAGAAAAACCATTATAGGTCAAAGTACAGTCTTTAACACGGAGTCTGTGGCTCACACCAAACAGCAAGCTATAAAGGGCTCAAAATTGCTGTCTGTTCATTACTGTCTGTAAAACGAAATCTAGTACACAAATTTTTGGATGTTTCAGAAATCTAAAGGACTATGGGTATTCATTATAGTACCCAATAATGGATAATAAGCCGTTATTGGTGAATTTCGATTGTTTAGGACGTTTTAAACCAATCACCACGCTTTGGTGTACACTTTTGAAAATATTACCCAGAATGCATTAGATTCTGAAACGGTGAATTATATTGTGGATGATGATGGTTGATGAATATCTGAAAGGACAGTAGACTCCGGTATTAGTATAGTATTAATGAATGGGTGTTTTTATAATGGCCCTGTTATTTGTGCAAGGTCTGTAATAATGGTCAGGAAGTCGTAATAGCTGGAGACGATCCGTTTTGAAAATCAGCAGCCATGTTAAATTTATTATATTTGATATTTGAACACTGTTTTTCTGTAATGGCCCTGTATTAATGCCCATTTGTCTGTATTAAGCCTTAAGTTAGGGTTTTTAATAAACAGTCATTTTTGGCAATAATGTACTTAATTGGTTAATAAAAGGCTGTTATTAGATAACTTTCTGGCAGAAAAGACCTGATTTGTAGTTTAATTAATTTTTTTCGCTGAAAGTAAAAAGGATCAGACACAAAACAATATTTGTATACAATAAAAAATTGTATGTGAGCGGTGCATTATCATAGATTTCATAATGATTGAGAAAATGATATAGCTGATATCAACTCTAGCTTATTCGATTTCAATATAATTATAAATAAGAACATACATTAACTTTCATTTCAAATAGTAAATAGATACCAGAAGATGTGGTATGAGTGCCAATGAGACAACTCGATCTCAATCTAATCTAATTTGTAAAAGTAAACCATTATAGGTCAAAGTAAAAACTGTATTTGTAACAGATTTGTGTTGTCTGTAGTAGAAAATAAATTAATTGAAATAACAATTCATCAAAATTTCTGTACAATCTGTCTCTCTTATCACATGATTGTAGCCAAAATTGTTTGTTTCATCAAATATTTGTATGCAAAGACAATTTGCCAAAAATCTAACATGACATCCAAAATTAATGTCTGTAGAAATTACCATATTATTGGGATAATATCTATTATACAGAGAAACTGAATTACTTTACCATGCTTACTTCACAAGAGTACAATACACAGAGGGTGATGTGGGGGAGCACTGTTTAATTTTGATAAATAAATCATATTAATAAAAGGGGAAGTAACTATTGTCAAAGGAATAACTTGATAATATCTATTATACAAACTTCTACAAGATTACAATACACAGAGGGTGCTATGGGGGAGCACCTGTTATTTTGAAGTTTTAAATTATATAATTCAAAGGGGAAGTAACTCACTTATCTACAACAATGGAGATAACTTGATAATATTTACTTTATTCAACCAGTTGGTTAACTTTACTATGCTTACTTCACATGAGTACAATAAACAGAGGGAGTATGGGGGGTACCTGTTTATTTTGAAAAATAAATTATATTATCTAAAGGGGAAGTAATTGAGTTATCTACATCAATGGTAGATAACTTGATAATATGACTAATTGGTTAACCTGCTATCCTTACAAATTACAAGAGTACAATAAACAGAGGGTGTATTTTGGGGAGACCTGTTTATTATGTAAAATAGACTGAAATATCTAACAAGGGAAGTAACTGAATAATCTGATTCAAAGGGAGATAACTTGATAACATATGCTGTACAAAGCAACTGAATTGCATAATTTTAACCAGGCTAATACTTAACCACAAAAGTACAATGCACATTGAGCTTTCTAGCCTTTCTACTATATATCTTTTGGCATCTAAATACATAAGGGGACATTACAGAGGTATTTACTCAGTGAAATATATCTCATTAATATCTTTTGTATACAAGGGAATCTGACTGGACCTCAATTATCAGGATGCATGCTAATTTAACAAGTGTATATAATGCCAGTGGCAGATCAAGGATTCAAAATCCTATTTCTTATGAGGGTTGCAAACTTAGGCATGGCCTAAAGATAAATATGGCGAGAAAAAAACCCGTTATTTATCAGAAACAAAATTGCAAATCTCTGAATGCATGAGCTAAACATTTAATTCTAGATAGATAATCAAAGGGTAAATATAATTGAATTGTATGGTTAAGCCTTCACACATGACTCTGTATCAATAGTAAATTTATCCTTGTTATGACCTTGTTATACATGTAGATACCACACACATATGTCAGTTGTCAGACCCAGATAAATTACTTATTAATAAAGAACATTGACAGGACACTGTCAGATATCTATTATCAGAGAATTCTCTTTGTCATCAAGATTTATATCATAATCTATATACAGCTATAAATTCAGTCTCTGCTGACCACACAAGCTATTTTATTGGTTGTATTAATTGATGAATACATTTTCTGTTGCAATAAGAAAGACGGAACATTGTTTCCTACTTTTAGCTAAAATAATTAATCAAGAAACAAGACAGGACATGTGAGGATGTCTGTCCTTTTATACTGATGGAGTTGTATGTTGAAAGTCTTTAGGCTTTAATTACTATAGTATCTCATACACTTAATATGTTTTAAAGATCATTGAAAATAATTAGGTCAAGGTCATATGAACTCTGCAAGAGTGACATTTACACCCAACAGTAATGCCAAACATTAAATATCTAATAGTATCTTAGAAAGGGACCTATTCACAAAAATTTACATTGACTAATGAACCATGAAATGAGGTCAAGGTCATTTGAACTCTGCCAAACAGATATGTACACTTTACAATCATTTCATGATACAATGAGTTAATTGACCTACTGATTATAGTATCAGTGAAATATACCTTATCAAGGGAACTTTAACCTTGATTACTGAACCATGACAATGAGGAAGGGAGATGATCACTGTAAGAATGACATAAACACATTACAAGCATTCCATTGACCAAATAACCTTGACCGACCTTACTGCTTAATTATAGTATTTAAACAGAAAACATAACCTGGATCTCAAAGCTTTGATCCAAGAATGCAGTGAAGGTCATGTAAACCTGTCCTTAACGCAAATATTAAGTGAAAAATGCACATTGATAAAAAAAAACGTTCATTTAATGTGGTTGCTGAACCATGAAAAAAGGTCAAGGTCATTCAATGTCATCAGTCTACCAAATGAAATTTAAGAACAGAATAATTGGCACCTGTACACAAAGAATAAAGTCAACAGGTCTTCTAAAAGAATGGCAAAAAATACCAACAGGACATTCAAATCAGAAATTGAAAACAAACTGATACCGCCAATTTAAGCATGGCAAAAAAATGAATAACAACATAAAGACAAACAACAGTATATATAATACACAACATTGAAAAACTATTGTTTTTGTTTGTATGTTGGTTTATTCCCATTTCATCTACCTTGGCTTCAAACATGTATCTATCTACCCAGTGCTATAACCAAGAGAGACCTTGGCTTCAAACATGTATCTATCTACCCAGTGCTATAACCAAGAGAGACCTTGGCTTCAAACATGTATCTATCTACCCAGTGCTATAACCAAGAGAACCTTGGCTTCAAACATGTATCTATCTACCCAGTGCTATAACCAAGAGAGACTTGGCTTCAAACATGTATCTATCTACCCAGTGCTATAACCAAGAGAGACCTTGCTTCAAACATGTATCTATCACCCAGTGCTATAACCAAGAGAGACCTTAGCTTCAAACATGTATCTATCCACCCAGTGCTATAACCAAGAGAGACCTTGGCTTCAAACATGTATCTATCACCCAGTGCTATAACCAAGAGAACCTTGGCTTCAAACATGTATCTATCCACCCAGTGCTATCACCAAGAGAACCTTGGCTTCAAACATGTATCTATCCACCCAGTGCTATAACCAAGAGAGACCTTGGCTTCAAACATGTATCTATCTACCCAGTGCTATAACCAAGAGAGACCTTGGCTTCAAACATGTATCTATCCACCCAGTGCTATAACCAAGAGAGACCTTGGCTTCAAACATGTATCTATCTACCCAGTGCTATAACCAAGAGAGACCTTGGCTTCAAACATGTATCTATCCACCCAGTGCTATAACCAAGAGAGACCTTAGCTTCAAACATGTATCTATCCACCCAGTGCTATAACCAAGAGAGACCTTGCTTCAAACATGTATCTATCTACCCAGTGCTATAACCAAGAGAGACCTTAGCTTCAAACATGTATCTATCCACCCAGTGCTATAACCAAGAGAGACCTTGGCTTCAAACATGTATCTATCTACCAGTGCTATAACCAAGAGAGACCTTGGCTTCAACATGTATCTATCCACCTAGTGCTATAACCAAGAGAGACCTTGGCTTCAGACATGTATCTATCACCCAGTGCTATAACCAAGAGAGACCTTGCTTCAAACATGTATATATCTACCAGTGCTATAACCAAGAGAGACCTTGGCTTCAAACATGTATCTATCCACCCAGTGCTATAACCAAAAGAGACCTTGGTTTCAAACATGTATCTATTCACCCAGTGCTATAACCAAGAGAACCTTGGCTTCAAACATGTATCTATCCACCCAGTGCTATAACCAAGAGAACCTTGACTTTAAACATGTATCTATCCACCCAGTGATATAACCAAGAGAGACCTTGGCTTCAAACATGTATCTATCCACCCAGTGCCATAACCAAGAGAGACCTTGGCTTCAAACATGTATCTATCCACCCAGTGCTATAACCAAGAGAGACCTTGGTTTCAAACATGTATCTATCCACCCAGTGTTATAACCAAGAGAGACCTTGGCTTCAAACATGTATCTATCCACCCAGTGCTATAACCAAGAGAGACCTTGGCTTCGAACATATATCTATCTACCCAGTGCTATAACCAAGAGAGACCTTGCTTCAAACATGTATCTATCCACCCAGTGTTATAACCAAGAGAGACCTTGGCTTCAAACATGTATCTATCCACCCAGTGCTATAACCAAGAGAGACCTTGGCTTCAAACATGTATCTATCCACCCAGTGCTATAACCAAGAGAGACCTTGGCTTCAAACATGTATCTATCCACCCAGTGCTATAACCAAGAGAGACCACGGCTTCAAACATGTATCTATCACCCAGTGCTATAACCAAGAGAGACCTTGGCTTCAAACATGTATCTATCCACCCAGTGCTATAACCAAGAGAGACCTTGGCTTCAAACATGTATCTATCCACCAGTGCTATATACCAAGAGAGACCTTGGCTTCAAACATGTATCTATCACCCAAGTGCTATAACCAAGAGAGACCTTGGCTTCAAACATGTATCTATCTACCCAGTGCTATAACCAAGAGAGACCTTGGCTTCAAACATGTATCTATCACCCAGTGCTATAACCAAGAGAGACCTTGGCTTCAAACATGTATCTATCTACCCAGTGCTATAACCAAGAGAGACCTCGGCTTCAAACATGTATCTATCTACCCAGTGCTATAACCAAGAGAGACCTGGCTTCAAACATGTATCTATCCACCCAGTGCTATAACCAAGAGAGACCTTGGCTTCAAACATGTATCTATCTACCAGTGCTATAACCAAGAGAGACCTTGGCTTCAAACATGTATCTATCACCCAGTGCTATAACCAAGAGAGACCTTGGCTTCAAACATGTATCTATCTACCCAGTGCTATAACCAAGAGAGACCTTGGCTTCAAACATGTATCTATCACCCAGTGCTATAACCAAGAGAGACCTTGGCTTCAAACATGTATCTATCCACCCAGTGCTATAACCAAGAGAGACCTTGGCTTCAAACATGTATCTATCTACCCAGTGCTATAACCAAGAGAGACCTTGGCTTCAAACATGTATCTATCCACCCAGTGCTATAACCAAGAGAGACCTTGGCTTCAAACATGTATCTATCTACCCAGTGCTATTACCAAGAGAGACCTTGGCTTCAAACATGTATCTATCTACCCAGTGCTATAACCAAGAGAGACCTTGCTTCAAACATGTATCTATCCACCCAGTGCTATAACCAACAGAACCTTGGCTTCAAACATGTATCTATCTACCCAGTGCTATAACCAAGAGAGACCTTGGCTTCAAACATGTATCTATCTACCCAGTGCTATAACCAAGAGAGACCTTGGCTTCAAACATGTATCTATCCACCCAGTGCTATAACCAAGAGAGACCTTGGCTTCAAACATGTATCTATCCACCCAGTGCTATAACCAAGAGAGACCTTGGCTTCAAACATGTATCTATCTACCCAGTGCTATAACCAAGAGAGACCTTGGCTTCAAACATGTATCTATCTACCCAGTGCTATAACCAAGAGAGACCTTGGCTTCAAACATGTATCTATCCACCCAGTGCTATAACAAGAGAGACCTTGGCTTCAAACATGTATCTATCACCCAGTGCTATAACCAAGAGAGACCTTGGCTTCAAACATGTATCTATCCACCCAGTGCTATAACCAAGAGAGACCTTGGCTTCAAACATGTATCTATCCACCCAGTGCTATAACCAAGAGAGACCTTGGCTTCAAACATGTATCTATCCACCCAGTGCTATAACCAAGAGAGACCTTGGCTTCAAACATGTATCTATCCACCCAGTGCTATAACCAAGAGAACCTTGGCTTCAAACATGTATCTATCTACCCAGTGCTATAACCAAGAGAGACCTTGGCTTCAAACATGTATCTATCCACCCAGTGCTATAACCAAGAGAGACCTTGGCTTCAAACATGTATCTATCTACCCAGTGCTATAACCAAGAGAGACCTTGGCTTCAAACATGTATCTATCTACCCAGTTCTATAACCAAGAGAGACCTTGGCTTCAAGACATGTATCTATCTACCCAGTGCTATAACCAAGAGAGACCTTGGCTTCAGACATGTATCTATCCACCCAGTGCTATAACCAAGAGAGACCTTGGCTTCAAACATGTATCTATCCACCCAGTGCTATAACCAAGAGAGACCTTGGCTTCAAACATGTATCTATCTACCCAGTGCTATAACCAAGAGAGACCTTGGCTTCAAACATGTATCTATCTACCCAGTGCTATAACCAAGAGAGACCTTGGCTTCAAACATGTATCTATCCACCCAGTGCTATAACCAAGAGAGACCTTGGCTTCAAACATGTATCTATCTACCCAGTGCTATAACCAAGAGAGACCTTGGCTTCAAACATGTATCTATCTACCCAGTGCTATAACCAAGAGAGACCTTGGCTTCAAACATGTATCTATCTACCCAGTGCTATAACCAAGAGAGACCTTGGCTTCAAACATGTATCTATCTACCCAGTGCTATAACCAAGAGAGACCTTGGCTTCAAACATGTATCTATCTACCCAGTGCTATAACCAAGAGAGACCTTGGCTTCAAACATGTATCTATCTACCCAGTGCTATAACCAAGAGAGACCTTGGCTTCAAACATGTATCTATCTACCCAGTGCTATAACCAAGAGAGACCTTGGCTTCAAACATGTATCTATCTACCCAGTGCTATAACCAAGAGAGAACCATCACCTTTACCAAAAATATGATCCTTTGCCCCTATTGTTAAAAAAAAAAGAAAAAGAATAGACATATACTAGGGTTGGCATGACACGGGTTATGTTCTTCTCATATATGTTGTGATGGTATGATACTAAACCCCTAACGGGAAGGATTGTGCCTGATGTTCATATGATGAAATCATAACCTTTCAGTCAGTTTAATTGAAGTCTGGAGCTGGCATGTCAGTTAACTGCTAGTAGTCTGTTGTTATTTATGTATTATTGTCATTTTGTTTATTTTCTTTGGTTACATCTTCTGACATCAGACTCGGACTTCTCTTGAACTGAATTTTAATGTGCGTATTGTTATGCGTTTACTTTTCTACATTGGCTAGAGGTATAGGGGGAGGGTTGAGATCTCACAAACATGTTTAACCCTGCCGCATTTTTGCGCCTGTCCCAAGTCAGGAGCCTCTGGCCTTTGTTAGTTTTATATTATTTTAATTTTAGTTTCTTGTGTACAATTTGGAAATTAGTATGGCGTTCATTATCACTGAACTAGTATATATTTGTTTAGGGGCCAGTTGAAGGACGCCTCCGGGTGCGGGAATTTCTCGCTACATTGAAGACCTGTTGGTGACCTTCTGCTGTTGTGTTTTTTTCTATGGTCGGGTTGTTGTCTCTTTGGCACATTCGAATTCCCCATTTCCATTCTCAATTTTATAAAAGAGAACTTTAATAGGTAAGTTTGAGAAAAGTATGATTTGAAAAAAATTACAAATGCTGTCATTCATATTTTAAGTTTTCGATGTAAATCAGAATTGTACAAATGTTAATGGTTTCTTCTATTCACAATTAGACTCTGACATAATAATTCTTATTATCACTCATGAAACATTAAATTTGAAGAACTACTTCATAAATTTACCTAGCATTAAATAAAAATAAACAAACAAATAAATAAATAAATAAACAAACTATTTTTACATTTTTTGGTTAACCAGCTTCAAAATCAGACAGAAAAATGAAGACAACTGTTTTTCAATATGATGTGAAAAAAATAATTTGTAATATATAGATACCTTACCCAAAACTCAACAGTTGGTAAAGACATTCATTATGTACAAATAGACAAACAGAAATAATATCTGGAAAAATTTCAGGTTGGCTAAAAAAACTACTTTCATTCTTGCCTACACATCAACCAACTAGAGGCTCTCAAGAGCCTGTGTCGCTCACCTGTTAATGTGTTTACTGATGTCGGCCATTTTCGTTGGTAGGCCGGGTCATTAGACACTTTAAAAAAAAAAGATACCCTAGTATTATGATTGCGGCCAAGTTTGGTTTAATTTGGCCAAGTAGTTTAAGAAAAGATTTTTATACAAGTTACAAAAATGACGAAAAGTTGTTCAATATTGACTATAAAGGGCAATAACTCCTTAAGGGGTCCTCTAACAATTTTGATCATGCTGACTTATTTGTAGATCTTACTTTGCTGAACATTATTGCTGTTTAAAGTTTATCTCTATCTATAATAGTATTCAAGATAATAACCAAAAACTGCAAAATTTCCTTAAAATCACTAATTTTAAGGCAGCAACCCAACAACAGGTTGTCCGATTAAACTGAAAATTTGTGAGGGGATATCTTATTCTGATGGACATTTAAATCCTGAAAGATTTTCCCTTAATGTCTTATATTCAAAGATAAAAAGCAAAAACTGCATTTTACCACTATGTTCTAATTTTAGCCATGTCAGCCATTTTGTTTGGTAGGCTGGGTCATCGGACACATTTTTTAAACTATAAACCACAATGATAATTGTGGCCAAGTTTTGTTAAATTTGGCAAAGTAGTTTTAGAGAAGAAGATTTTTAGAAAAGTTACAAAAAATGATGAAAAGTTGTTAAAAATTGACTATAAAGGGCAATAACTCCTTAAGGGGTCAACTGACAATTTTGGTCATGTTGACTTATTTGTAGGTCTTACTTTGCTGAACATTATTGCTGTTTAAGTTTATCTCTATCTATAATAGTATTCAAGATAATAACCAAAAACTGCAAAATTTCCTTAAAATAACCATTTCACAGGCAGCAACCCAACAACAGCTTGTCCGATTTGTCTGAAAATTTCAGGGCAGATAGATCTTGACCTGATCAACAATTTTACCCCAGTCAGATTTGCTCTAAATGCTTTGGTTTTTGAGATATAAGCCAAAAACTGCATTTTACCCCTATGTTCTATTTTTAGCCATGGACGCCATCTTGATTGGTTTGACGGGTCACCCCACACATTTTTTAAACTAGATACCCCAAGGATGATTGTGGCCAAGTTTGGTAGAATTTGGCCTAGTAGTTTCAGAGGAGAAGATTTTTGTAAAAGTTTACGGACGACGGACGACGGACGCAGGACGACGGACGACGGACGCCAAGTGATGAGAAAAGCTCACTTGACCTTTCAGGTCAGGTGAGCTAAAAAATGTATCAACTAGTGAATTTTAGTCCTTCCTCAGTGAATTTAGTTTAAACATATTTATTCATAGTGGATTGGGAAACAAGTAATTACAACTCATATTAATCCATTCCACTTTGAGGGTGCGTGTGCTGCCTTGTAGCGGCATTAGCCTGCTCTTTTTTTTTTCCAAATATTCTAGGGTGTCTTTTACGTGCAAGAGATATGGCTCTCTCTTAACATGGGTCAGTCATTTATCGTCCCCTTCCAACAGACTATCATTGTTTCCTCAAGTCCATGCTCGCAAATGGTGTCAAGGGAGAGCCGAAAATTCAATCCCTGAAATTTTCTCCATGGAACAGGGGTCGAACCAGGAACCCTAGTGTTAGTAGTCCGATGCACTAACCACTACACCACGGCTCTAAGTGAATTTACAGAGATACCCCTTTTCAAAACATTCATGGGTGAATCACTAATTTAAATTCTCAATAAATACATATTTTAGATTAGCATTGATAGGTAATTAACCCAAAAATATATGATAAAAAAGAAATCTGTGAATAAACATGATGGTGAATATTGTAGACCCTCATCTAAATCAACATGTGTCGGACTCACGGGGGGTTTCAGCCTCATGTCCTATTCATTGATCGTCCAAAAAAGGGGGTGTTCCAACTGCCGGTGCCCCTCCCCACTGGATCCATCACTGCGGATAGTAAATAATTCAAGATATTGTTTGACACGTTATTGAATAATACTATAGTAGACCCTCACCAGGCTAACCAATCAATAGTATAACTAATGCTACACTATGCATGTGACTGTTACCACATTTTATACTATTTAATGCTGTAGACCCTCACTAACTGTTCCCCTGCTGAATGTTGATACAGTACCAGTCTAAACTGCTCAGTGCTATATCATAATTAAGAATTGAGAATGGATAGGAATATAATTTACATAGAATCATAACTAATATTGGAAATTATTAAATAATTTCATGTTGTGCTACGGAATTTAATAATCTATACATTTATTATTTATTCTGAGGTAAGAATATTACATTTTAATTTTTTTTTGGTTACCATGGTAAAGATGCAATTACTGAATTAGTTAAGAAGACACACAATTTCTTGGAATGCCTGTCCCTAGAGAAAAATTGTGTCAGGAAATTGAAAGAAAAAAAAGAACAATTTTTCACAATCAATGTTAAAGTACATGAAATTCTGCTGGTCATTTAAAAATAATGACACTTGAAATAGGTTTTTAATATAGTATTATACAATTTCTATAAAATTTAGATAAACAGGTCTTTATTAAATGTGCTCTTGAAAAAATCAAATTAAAACAAGATTTGAAAACAATTTCCTTTCCATTTATGAAAGCTATAATACATTCATTTACACTTGAATACAATAATTTACAGAGCTAGGTCAATACCACTGCTAGTAAACTATCTGTCCTGGGGGTTATACTTATAAGCTCAGTTAAATCAGTACTTTGGTACAGACATGATATGTATAGCAAATCTTTTCTTCGAAATGTAGGTCTATAAACTAGAAATTTTCAAGGTTTAAACTCCCTGAGACAGGGAAAGTTGACCTCAGATGGACTGGGCTATTTTTTTTAGGTCCATTTTGATTGAAAAGCACTTCAACTGTATCTATTCGTAAAAATCCTTGACTTTCAAATATTCTGTTTTGAGCATTCCTGATTAAGGTAAATCCAAAAAAGCAATTCAGACGCATACAAATTAATCAATTGTTGTTTTCATTTTTTTACCCTGAAATACATAATTTAAAAACATATAAAGATAATAATTTTTGAATATGTAATTGAATATTAGGACCCTGAGGTGCCGATATCTTGTCAGATTGTCTTATTATTAAAACACAGAGATTTCTAAGTGATAAGATGTCTAAAATTTCTACAATATTAACATTCACAACAGCCGGTATTGAACTCCTGGAGATTTAGTGATAATCAAAATGCTATTTGTGTAATAATCTGATATTTATCAACCATATACTAATAGTAGCTGCACAAGGGGTGGGGAGATTACAATCCACACAACTAGCTGTTAGTAAACAACTTTGTAAATTCTTCATTAGAACCACCAAATAGAAGTGCTTCTTCATTTTTGTTAAACTTCATGGTGATTTTAGAAAAGGTGTTTTAAATTTGATTTTTTTTTATTTATTCAAATCTTTAAAATAAATGCATCCAATCTCTTATTAAGAGCAATTATCTGTAACCACCAAAGAAATTCTAATAGGGTCTGGCACACATGGTCTCAGATTTAAAATTTGACATCTGTGCTGGCCATCTATGTGATCCCAATAATCTTAGTGAAGGGTTCAGGCCAGTTGTGGTCACTACTACTGATAAAAAAAAACTTATATTTCTGGGAAAACAAATGAGCTCCAGTTGTATGAAGCAAAATCATTTTGTCCTGCATTATTGGTACTCTCTCATAAAGGTTTGTTCTACTCATTTACAGGGAAAGAAAATTAGCTATCCCCTTAATAAACTCGCAATTTAGAATAGATTTTAAAAAATGCTTAAAGGCTTCTCTATTGTTTCAAAAGTGTCTCTCTAAAATTGTACCTATAAGCATGGGTACTGGCTTATTTTTTCACAAACATTGATGAGTCTATTTCAGAGGAAGTCTGTCTCTCTTATAATGATTATACTAAAAACATCGTCATTATTTCAAAATTGTAGATTCTATAATCCGTAAAATAGCAACAGAATCTTCATTCCCCTGTAAATCATGCCCTCAAACAAACTTTGCTAACCTAATTAATAGTGCACTGTAACCCATGCTGTAAGATTCCGTAATGATTTATCATATAATTGGAATAAATGGAATATTGATCGGAAATTAACGATAATATATATCATTCTGCACTGTATACTCAATGTTTCTAGATAATATATATCATTCTGCACTGTATACTCAATGTTTCTAGATAAATATATATCATTCTGCACTGTAAACTCAATGTTTCTAGATAAATATATATCATTCTGTTTTCTATACCCAGAGTTTCTAACTAGCTTTCTGACTTTTGCATAAAGCATAAAATTGATTTTTGACATTAAATATGATTGCCTGCACAAGACTAATAAGAAAACCTTGATTAGAACCAAACCTGCTAATAACATTAGTTCTTCACTAACATTATTACAAGGTTATCAGAATATTTCTTAGTGTCTTGTTAGGTTCAAATTTAATCCTCAAATTCTAAAAGCTTCTTATTTGCTTCAAGAAATTCGGAAAAGGGACAAATTGGATTTAAAAAATGTTGGTTGAAAAATCAAGGCCAATCTCCATGACAGTTCATATATTAATCACTAAAGAAAAACTTATTTTAGTAAGGCACTCATAAATATTACCCTGCAAATTCATAAAATTGTATTTTTGCTTGAATAGCACTTAATGGAGAACGGTTTAATAATTTGTGTCTTAAGGTAGTAATATAAAAGTACTTGAAGATGTTGAACGTACAATAACTGATTGATGAATTCTTTTATTATTCAACCAAAGTGCATTTATATGACATTGTTATGGTCAGTTAAACTATTTTAAGAAAAGGGAAGACTGCATAGAAATTGAAAAGCTGTGTAAACTATGACTTAAGATGTAACTTATCTTTACTCATGTAAGATAAATTGGCATACTTTTTATTTGCAATATACATGTAAAAAGTAGTAAAACATACATGTAATTGATACTTATCATCAACAATATTGGGAGTAAAAGGTATGCTGCCTATTGTGTCAAATTGATTTTTCATGTAGCAGGACCATTTAAAGCTAACTTTATCATTTATGTGGTATGGGTTTTGCTCGTTCTTGAAAAAGACCTGCTCAACTACAGTTTCTTGTTTGCACATCATTGGAGGATAGCTTTCTGATTTTGGTTTCTGGCAATCATGCCTGACAATTGAATATTTTAATATTGCTTGGTGCCCTAGAGGTTATGGAATAAGGTAAACGCAAATTTTGGGTAAGAGCAAAGACTGTTTAGCTCAAAATAGCTGCATGCACGATATTAAATTCCTGCTAAGCTAGCACATTTTAGCTCTGTTTGTTCAGCATTAAAAATAGCCTAGAACTTTCTATAAAGTATTTGCTCTGCCGAATAGACATTAGGTTAGTGCAACATTTAAAAAATAGAGGTTTTTAGTGCAGACACCTCTTTAAATCATTTTTCATACAAGATCTTTAAAAATATTTCAGTTCTTTTGGCTCACCTTTTTTATTACTATTCTAAATAAAACCTGTATCCACCCTGCAAGCAACACTTTTTTGAAGTAGAAAATTTGCAATAACATTTTTGTATATAAGAAGAATTTGAAAGATATATCATTTATATTAAATTCATTACCTATATCAAATGTGTGTACCTACATAAAAGGACTGAACAAATTTTAAAATTGTAGGTGTTTTGAGTTTAATAAAAGATCACATTACTTGTATCAATTCAATGTCAAATTAAAGAACTCACTTCAAATTATAATTGAGTATTTCTGTACAAATGTGCTATTCACTATATGAAAACAACATGGTACAAATTTTATATATATATATATTGTCAGATGTAAATCCAATAAGACTTGCACTGCTTTCATTACCAGACAATATAATTATATCAAATATCTGTCAATGTAATAAATGGAACCTTTGAACTCCACATGCTTAGCAAACACAAACCACATAAGTTTGAAATTAAATAGATGACATATTATTAACATTAATATAACATGTAATTATCTATAAGATTAAATGGATAAATCGGTATTCCTTAAGTAAATATTCCATCAGTCAGGTCTCATTATTATATATATCCTTTTATTCAACGTAAAAAAACATGTTTATACAACTTTTTTTTAAACGGAAAAGGAAAAGTATTAAATAATCTCAACAATTGGAGTTATACATCAGCTTTTACAATATTCTCTACTTGATGATTCTGTAGTGGATTCTGTAGTCGAAGTCTTACTACAAAGTACAGTGTAATTAAAGCTATTGAAACCAAATTACATCAAAACAAATACTTGAATGGTCTTTACTGTTGCACGCGGCAGGTTTAATGATACGGTAGACTATTAAATCTTTATTGATTGACTTATGTTGTTACTAAAGTCTACCAAATGTTACTGAATGCATTGTGTCACATGGAGGAGAAAAATTGATTGTGTGGACGGTTACTACTCGTTTTATATGTTGTGTCTTTTCAGCGGTAAATATTGGAAAAACTTCCTTAAAGTAAGTTGACAGAATGTAGTTATTTAACAATCACTCTTGACAAGAAAGTCCATTTTTTTGGGGATTTGTTATGTTAGGACATTTTCTTTAAATGCATTTTGCTGTTTTAAAAAAAATTATAGATCAAAATCAAAGTCTTCATTTCTCAAAATTGTAAAAACTTTCAGCAGTTCAATTTATCAACTATTGAATGAAGTTTATTCTCAATGAAAATTAATCATACTACACATTAGTTCATTGATTGCTTTTTTAGATACATATATATAAATTGATTACAGTGCATGGGTTATTTTGCAATTTTATAGTAAGCATACAAATATGCAATAAATTCAATCAAATGCACAATTCAGAACTATATGCTTCTATATCAATTTTCAAAATCTAGTTATTTAAAGCCATTTACCAAATACACTGATAAACCTTTAACAGAAGAGGTGTATTACAGGGTGGGGCAGGGGACAGCCCCCATCCCTGATGGAGCTTCATATACGATAAATGTATAGACTTTGTACTAGTTTTACTCCTAACATTGGCTGGATAGACCTCCCCCTTTTTTTCCAAAATGTAAACCCCACCTAGACAGTATGTTACTTTCAATATTTTTTGATCCCAATTTGAATATAAAGGGCAAAATATTCTCAACATATGCAGTATGGCTTTTGCTCATTGTTGAAGACCCTAGAGTGTCCATTATGTTCTTGTATCTTAGTTTTTAGTCTCTGATGGATGGTTGTTTCATTAGGCATTCATACCACATGTATGATTTGAATGACATGTTTTTAAGGTTCTTCATTCATTTAGTTCAGTGGCAGATCAAAATGTGGTGGGGTGATTCTGGGGGTTGGAACCCTCTTTTTTGGAAAATCAATGCTTTTGAATGGGGACATGTAGTTGGAACCTCCCCTTTTATCCTAGTTGGGAACCGCCTTTTAAAAAGTAGCTGGATCAATCCTTGGAGTTTCAATATCAATATATATTGAGGGTGAGGGCCATCCATTCTTTTAAACTAAAACATATTGAACATATTGAATATGCCTGAAGATAAAACATATTGAACATGATCAGGACCTCTCCTTCAGCATGCATATTTTGGTAGGGTAAATGATACATGGGTATTACATCTATGATCTCTACAAACATATCAAGTATTGAGCACATCAATGACTAGTGTGAAGAACAAAGACACAGCATGTTGTTTCTCCAGACCTTCATGTTTTACAAACAAGTTGTTATAAATATATATAACAGACAACCAATATGTTGTTAATCCTTTATAATCAGGTATTGATCTGTGGAAACAGATGGCTGAAAAATCATTTGTCAATCAAGGCTCTCAATACTTCATTTTTACTTTATACTTTGGGAAATGTTTTGATATTTTAACCATTTTGTAAAGAGAAATGCTAGTGCATAAATCTCAACATTTTTATATTATAATTGAGAGTTTCATTTCACACTATTCACCTGAATGATTCTGAATAAGACAGCTGAGTTAACTGGTTATGAAGAAAAAAAGATTAATTACACTTGTTTTAATGTTTTTGCAATTTCTGAACTGTGCAGGGACATGCATAAGGTTTCATGGTTCACTGATTAATGTTAAGTTTAATTAATTATAAGTTAATGTTTCTGGTGCATTTTAGCACTCTTGTATGCATCACATTCAGAAAAAAACAGCGTCTATGTAAGTTTCATAGCAAATGCTCAACTGGATTTTTGTAAAGTGTACAAGTCTCTCTAACTTCTGGTCATTTAATACAGTTTCAGGAAATGAAAGAAAAAACATTTAAGACTAAAACATTGCATTTCATTATTTAACAAAATCAATGACCATTAATGAGAAAAGAAATTTATATGCTTTAATGTGGAAAGGCCTTTTTGGGAAACAAAATGAATGAAGAATAAAGAAAAGAGAAAACAATGTTTTTGAGTTCAGCAGTGCAAGGAATATGTCTAAATGTGGAAAGTTTCAGACAAAAACAAGATATTTGCAGACCTGTTGACTAACACTTTTTTATTCTCAGTAATTAACTTTCCCGTTTAATTCCTGATTCTGTTGAGCATCAGATTTAATTGATCAACCCTACTTCCAGGAAATAAGGATTGACCACTATTAGCATGTTACTTGAAAACAATTGTCACTTAAATTAAATAAGTATTACCATAATATCATCATTCTAAGCTATTTTTATATAAATTCAATAACACACAAACAAAAAATGTCATTTCAATTACGAAATTCTCTCGCTATATATAAGTCCAGAAAACAATTTCATGAAGTAAAATATAACCTATAGAAATCATCCCTAGGAACCAAAAAAAATACAAACTTTATCCCATAAAACAGAATGCATCTTAAAATGAGATGACCAGTGACAATGATGTATATATATTTAATTCCATAAGGTTTTATTTTACTGTACAAGTGTCAAAAATAGAAATATTCCATAAATATATTTGCTAAGATTTTCAACATGTTTTTAAAAGAATAAAATTGAAGGTTGAACCTACCATATGGAAAATTTAGCCAAAAAACCCCCAAAAAACCAATGATTATATCAAGTAAATACTCTTTAAACATTTAAGTCCAATCAGACTGAATCAGTAATGGTTCATTTTAAATTGAATTTCAGATCATCAAAAAATATACTTTATGTTTATGTTATGATTATAGTGCTCTGAACTCAGTGACATTGACAGATACTGTACTCATGTTATCCCAACCTACTAGATCTTTATACAGATATTATCAAATCAAATAAAACTTACTTTCAAATCTATTTCATGTGATCAGTGATATAAAAAACCTTAAAAACAAACAAACCCTAAAAAACTTGATTACATTGTAATCAATGAATGAGATGCTGCTATGATAGTTATGCCATGATAAGTTAATGGCAGTCATACACTAGATACTAATATGTATATTTAAAGATTACTGATTTTTTTCTTTTTTTCTAGCAGATCATGAGTGAATGAAACCAATATAACATGACTATAAAAGTAAAAAGATGATGTATGATGGCCACACCATATGCATAGACCAAATGATATCAATGATAGCAACTATAGGCCAATGTACTGCCTTCAAAAATGAGCAAAACTTGTCTGGACAAATGTTAAACAATTCAAACAAGAAGACTAACAAATATTAAGAATTAAAATCAAAGACTTATGTATAGAAAGACATAAAATGAAAACAAATATGATAGTAGGCAACATGGAACCAACACTGATTTATAGGGTCACTGACTTTATACAGGCACATATCAAATGTGATAGGGTTAAAAATGTATGCAGGCACCCAAACCTATCATAACCTTGGACATTGACAATGACTGATGAATCTTTCTCTGTATCATAAGTTTTAAAGTTCAGTGAAAGTTCTGCAATAGTGTCTTCCTATGATGGATGCAGCATTAGATATTCAATGATTGTAATAAGAAACCCAATTTTGAACTTAACATAAACAATACTCTTAGTTACTTATAAAACAAATACAATTCTGAATGAATCAAGTATCTAATTAGGGGGCAATAAGTTTCATATACATTTTATGAGAAACAATTTATCTTATCATGATGAATGTAATGCCTTATGCCTATTTCCATCTGTTCAATCAGCAAATATCATATGGGTACTGAAGTATCTATCAATAAACATTACATTTTCCCCTTCTTCCAACAAAAGAATGTCCTTGAAAATCACAACTGTTATTGACTCACTGCAAAGTAACATGAAATCATGTTGATGAAATGAAATCATCCGTTTACTGCAGTATGAAATCATGTTGATACAATAAAATCTTTCCTTTAATCTTCTATTGATCCTGTAACAGATGGTTACATGTATACAATTAAAAGCATGTCTGACTTGCCAAACTTCTTTCTTTTAATCATAACTTTCTCTGGACACATTGCTTTTTCGTTGATGTGACCTTTGCTTCAATTCAACCTTTTATCAAAGAAATGAAACAGTATATGATATATCTGATTCAATGAACTCTTCCTTCAAATGTAAAAGAACTGCTAATCATGTAAAGTACAAGTAATGTCACAATTTTTTATATCCATTTAAATCTTCTATTTTTGTCAATACAAACAGGGCTTCAATAATTGATTTTGGTTACGTTTATTGAGAGCTTGAATCTCCTTCACAAACCAGGAGCAATTGGCAAGTAATGTTTCAACTTATATGCTATTGAAACTTTTTAAGTTTCCAAACACTGAAATTTCCACTTCTTGACATACAGTACATCAATCTAAGTCAAGACCTTACAGCATGTTATTTATCAATCTAAGTCAAGTTCAAGACCTGACAGCATGTTATTTATCAATCTAAGTCAAGTTCAAGACCTGACAGCATGTTATTTATCAATCTAAGTCAAGTTTAAGACCTGACAGCATGTTATTTATCAATCTAAGTCAAGTTTAAGACCTGACAGCATGTTATTTATCAATCTAAGTCAAGTTCAAGACCTGACAGCATGTTATTTATCAATCTAAGTCAAGTTCAAGACCTGACAGCATGTTATTTATCAATCTAAGTCAAGTTCAAGACCTGACAGCATGTTATTTATCAATCTAAGTCAAGTTCTAGACCTGACAGCATGTTATTTATCAATCTAAGTCAAGTTCTAGACCTGACAGCATGTTATTTATCAATCTAAGTCAAGTTCTAGACCTGACAGCATGTTATTTATCAATCTAAGTCAAGTTCTAGACCTGACAGCGTGTTATTTATCAATCTAAGTCAAGTTCAAGACCTGACAGCGTGTTATTTATCAATCTAAGTCAAGTTCAAGACCGTTCAAGACCTGACAGCATGTTATTTATCAATCTAAGTCAAGTTCAAGACCTGACAGCATGTTATTTATCAATCTAAGTCAAGTTCAAGACCTGACAGCATGTTATTTATCAATCTAAGTCAAGTTCTAGACCTGACAGCATGTTATTTATCAATCTAAGTCAAGTTCTAGACCTGACAGCATGTTATTTATCAATCTAAGTCAAGTTCAAGACCTGACAGCATGTTATTTATCAATCTAAGTCAAGTTCAAGACCTGACAGCATGTTATTTATCAATCAAGTCAAGTTCAAGACCTTACAGCATGTTATTTATCAATCTAAGTCAAGTTTAAGACCTTACAGCATGTTATTTATCAAAATACATGTACTTGGAAAACACAATCAGCTTCCGAATGCCTATTACAAGTGAATATAAAGCATTTGGGACAATATCCCTAATGCTCCTTGAAATGAGGAACTCAAAAGTCACGTGTAAACAAAAAGTCTCTGTGTAGTGATATTTGACACATTTCTATGATAAACAAATGACTGAGCTGAACCATTTGTGTTAATTTAGAACGTAGGGGAGCACAGAATAAATGTGTAAAAACTATGGAGCTATTAAATGTGTTCAAAGTATTAAATTTTCAAAGAACTTATTGTGTTAAAAATGGGATTTTTTACCACGAGGAGCCGCATCACTTGCGGTTTGCTAAGGAGTAGGGGCAAGGCCTGGTTTTGGCCCAAGAAAATAAAATCTTTGACTATTTCAAATTTGCACATATTGTTGGGAAAGCAAAGAGGTAGGAAATATCAACAAAAAATATATATGTTTATATGATGACGTCACAATTACGTCATAGTAGTTACTGTTTTATGAAAACGATGAAAAATGCAGAATTTATGCAGTTTTCCTTCTATATTTTGTTTGCTGAAACATCGTGTGTAGACAAGAAACAACAAAATAAGAGAAGCGTTATTATAACTATTGATATAATCTCACCAAATATAAAGTTGTTTCTTGTGTGCACACATACTTTGCCAATCTAAAATATACTTAGAATTTGATGAAAAACAAGGAAAATCAAGAAATTTTACAAAATATACAGATTTCGTCATTGTTTGTTGCCATGGTAACTTGTTAAACATGATTTTTTTAATTATTTTCTGAATACCTTATAACTAAGTCTATTTATGACAAATTTTATAATATGTTTGAAGATTTTAAATTTGCAGTAATAGTAAAACCAGGCCTTAATGCCCCTACTCCTTTACGGAAAAAGTAATCTCACTTCGTACCCAAAAATTTAACCACATATGTGAAAATGTCTCAGCTTCGAAATGAGCCATCACACATATCCAAGATAACGATATGGACTGAGCAACAAAAGAAAACGTTACCATTACCGCCTATGGAGAAACTAATATGCATTATATTGTTACCCATATATGAAAAGCAAAAACGAATTATTTACTCATTAGGCTGAAATTGTTATGAAATTGAATATAATTGATCCATAATGAAAGACTGTATACGAGTAGCAATAATATAGTTTCAAGATTTCTGATTTGCAAGTGACCGATAAAATTTGACAAAAATATTCAAATAACTGTTCTCAGGCTTATAATTTTTTTTATTTTGGCCACTTGAAAACTTATTATGTCTAAACTGTGACCTTTATGTACTGAATAATAAACAATATCCGAAAAAAATCCTCATATGGTTATACAGTCAATTATAATAAAACTAAAACTATATAGATATAGGAAGATGTGGTGTGAGTGCCAATGAGACAACTCTCCATACAAATAACAATTTAAAAAGTATATGGATGAATTCTACATTCATGAGAAAATTAGTTTTACGCACAATTTATATGTTTTAAACTTAACAGAAACATGATTCACATTCCAAAGACTTCCCCAGTTACTGTTAATCGGGAACAAATTATAATGATAATTTAATAAGTGTTATTCCATAATCATAAAACACAATAAACTCTATCATTATATAATGAAAATTTGGGATAAATAAGCCATAATATCGTATAATGGAAATTTCATGAAGATTAATTATTACATCATAGTTATATCATAAAATATTGAAAGTGATGTAACTGTTGTTTTGTAATGAAGTGTATAGGGGCATTACGTAATACGTAAAAAACATGATATCCTCATTTGATAATATCTTCACTTGTTCAGTGGCTGACTTTCAATGCTTAGAGAGGACTTTATTATCTTAGGGTAGTTCATATAGAGATCACTAGTCTGTCAATACTGACAGCAGTGGATCCAGGTCTTGGGATTGGAACCCCCCTTTTTTTGACGGTCAATGCATTTGAATGGAGACATATGGTTGGAACCCCTCCTTTATCCTGGGTTGGGAACCCCGCCTTGTGAAAATGGCTGGATCTGCCGCTGACTGAGTTGTGAGTGTTATCCCTGTTGATAACAAGATGTGTTCAATTCCAGCTATAATTGACTTAAATTAACAGTTGACCTCCAAAGGTTTGCAGTTCTCTATAGTTTAGGTTTTCTCTAATAGTAAACACAGGTGACAATGTAGTCTACTATCATCAAATAGTAAACATTGGTGACAATGTAGTCAACTATCATCAAATAGTAAACATTGGTGACAATGTAGTCAACTATCATCAAATAGTAAACATTGGTGACAATGTAGTCAACTATCATCAAATAGTAAACATTGGTGACAATGTAGTCAACTATCATCAAATAGTAAACATTGGTGACAATGTAGTCAACTATCATCAAATAGTAAACATTGGTGACAATGTAGTCAACTATCATCAAATAGTAAACATTGGTGACAATGTAGTCAACTATCATCTAATAGTAAACATTGGTGACAATGTAGTCAACTATCATCTAATAGTAAACATTGGTGACAATGTAGTCAACTATCATCTAATAGTAAACATTGGTGACAATGTAGTCAACTATCATCAAATAGTAAACATTGGTGACAATGTAGTCAACTATCATCAAATAGTAAACATTGGTGACAATGTAGTCAACTATCATCTAATAGTAAACATTGGTGACAATGTAGTCAACTATCATCAAATAGTAAACATTGGTGACAATGTAGTCAACTATCATCTAATAGTAAACATTGGTGACAATGTAGTCAACTATCATCGGCATTAAACACTAACAATCTACCCAATGTTCATAAAACACAAATTGGACTTTAAATTTTAAATACACTTGAACGAATAAAGTTGTCAATTGAACCAGGAACTATGTCCACTTAAACATCTTATACTATTCCGAATGCTTAAAGATAGTTAATGCACTAAACATTACCAGTCAGACCATCCAATTTCTATCCTCAAAAAAAGTTTCTGCACTAAACACTTCCTACCAGACCCTTAAATCCCCATCTTAAAAGAGTTGTGCACTAAACACACCCAAAGGACCATGATCTGAAATAGACTGATCCCTATCATCAAAAAAGATTGGTGCAGTAACAATTTCAACCAGACCACTTTAAAATCCCTCTCCTAAAAAAACTAGAGGCTGTTAAGAGCCTGCGTCGCTCACCTTGGTCTATGTGCACATTAAACAAAAAATACAGATGGATTCATGACAAAATTGTGTTTTGGTGATGGTGATGTGTTTGAAGTTCTTACTTTACTGAACATTCTTGTAACTTACAATTATCTCTATCTGTAATAAACTTGGCCCATTAGTAACACAGGAAAATATTTTGTAAAAATTTACAAAAAATGTCACAAATTTATGAAAATTGTTAAAAATTGACTATAAAGGGCAATAACTCCTTAAAGGGTATAAACTTAAAATTTTAATCATGTTGACTTATTTGTAGATCTTACTTTGCTGAACATTATTGTTGTTTACAGTTTATCTCTATCTATAAAAATATTCAAGATAATAGCCAAAAACAGTAAAATTTCCTTAAAAATTACCAATTCAGGGGCAGCAATCCAACAACCAGTTGTCTGATTTGTCTGAAAATTTAAGAGCAGATAGAGTCAGAATTGCTCTAAATGCTTTGGTTTAAGAGTTTTAAGCCAAAATCTACATTTTACCCCTATGTTCTATTTTTAGCCATGGCGGCCTATTTGGTTGCTTGGCCGGGTCATCCCACACATTTTTTTAAACTACATACCCCAATGATGATAGTAGCCAAGTTTGGTTAAACTTGGCCTGGTTAAACTTGGCCCTGTAGTTTCAGAGGAGAAAATTTTTGTAAAAGATTACAAAAATTTACAAAAAATTGGTCAAAAATGACTATAAAGGGCAATAACTCCTTAAGGGGTCAACTGACCATTTTGGTCATGCTAACTTATTTGTAGTTCTTACTTTGCTGAACATTATTGCTGTGCACAGTTTATCTCTGTCTATAATAATATTCAAGATAATAACCAAAAACAGCAAAATTTCCTTTTCAGGGTCAGCAACCCAACAACCCGTTGAACATGATCTTGGTTGATTGGCCGGGTCACACCACACATTTTTTAAAAACTAGATACCCCAATGATGATTGTGGCCAAGTTTAAATTGGTTCAATTTGGCCCAGTAGATTTTGTAAAAGTCAATGACGACAGACACCGGACAATGCTGGACGCCAAGTGATGAGAAAAGCTCACTTAGCACTAAATACTGTGAACCAGACCATCATATCCTTTCCTCAAAAAGGTTTGTGTACAAACACTTCCAAGGTGACCATTCAATCCCTTTTCTCAAAACTTAAAGTATATTATAATATACCATCCATGAGTAACCAAAATATTAACTTCCACGTGGGAGATTCGATTAAATACCCTCCATAATCCCTTGCCTTCGTAACAAATGACTACACCATACAGGTTCAAACAAACAATTAACTCCCTGACCTACAAAATATGGGATACTAAACATTGTTTATTAGACATGCCACTAAGTTGTTATTGCCAGTAAATGTTGGTTGCCTTTACTATAAACCAAACAATTCAGTTGATCTTCTTCATGATCAAAACAACCAGAAAAGTCAACAATGTCTGCTCTCGTATAATGACTGGAAATTGAAAATGTCTTCAGGATCATCCACTCATTCCTTGATGGTTAAATAGCAGTAAACACTTATCGATAGATGGATAGAATTCAGGACTACATGCCTCAATTAACCTGACTGACAGAGTACTATCTGATACATATGGACATATACCATACAGGGGAAATACATCAATGGAAAATACAATAAATTTCCTTGTACTGATTTACTCCAAGGAAGTGAGATTGCAATGCAGTCAAATAACTGTATCTTTAAATGGATTAATTCCCCTGGGATGATTGGAATGTAATATTATGTCATTTAATGTTCTTTCTATTGTTATATTGGTTAAAGTACCCACAAGTTATGTTTGTTGTCTTCACAGAGAGACAAAATAGCATTGACCTATAAAAATATTCACAATAGACGATCTATAATCAACGAAGTAATCTATTTATCATCTGGTCTTGTCTTTCAGGAATAAGACAGAATATGAATACAAGATTGATGTTGATATTCCACCAAATTATAGGCACAAAAGATGTATATGCAATTGATTAAAAGATACATCTCCATACCATATCATTTACATTTCATTTGAATGCAATTCAGTCAGAAGAGTTAATAAATGGTTCCTATCATAAACATGGATAATAATTATACATGTAAGGTGAAGGTACCCTAATTGCACCGAGTACCCAAATTGCAACTATTTAGTAAAAATAGCAAGATTTGTATTTTAATGATTTGATACTATGCATGTCTTTCAACAAAAGTAAAAATATTTAGATATACACAAAACGTTCACAGTATTTATCAACAGATTGACTGTTTACTGAAAAAGCAAAATGTACGGAAACGTCGTCATGCTCATCATCAAAATGTCACCTTTTAAAATAAGCAAATACAATATGTTACAAGTATCCATTTCTTAAAAAATGAGGAGTAAGCATGGACTAATATCCAATGGTTCAAAATATTTGAAGAAATTAAATAAAAGCTTTGTTATCTAACTTTTGACGATGCAAATTTAAGCATGGATGCAATTTGGGAACTCCTTATTACAGAATCATTGATGGTTTGGAGGTTAGTTCAGACCAAATTTTCTATGAATCCACATGGATTCAGAATTGAATTGGTGAAACCATATAGTGAATAATGATACATCTGACAAAAAAAAAGAATAAACATATTTACACTAAATCTATTGGATGTGTATACTGATTGAAACTTTGGAAGAAAGAGATTTATCTATTAGTTATATATTGGCGGATCCAGGGGGGGGGGGGGGGTCTGGGAGTTGGAATCCCCCCTTTTTTATGGCCCATCAATGCATTTGAATGGGGACATATAGCTGGAAACCCCCCCTTTTTAAAATGGCTGGATCCGGCCCTGTTATAGTTGGCTTTGAACTACTACTTTCAGTAACTGTCAGTACTCTTATTGAACTACTACTTTCAGTAACTGTCAGTACTCTTATTGAACTACTACTTTCAGTAACTGTCAGTACTCTTATTGAACTACTACTTTTAGTAATTCTGTCAGTACTCTTATTGAACTTCTACTTTCAGTAACTGTCAGTACTCTTATTTTGGTTGGCTTTGAACTACTACTTTCAGTAACTGTCAGTACTCTTATTTTGGTGCTTTGAACTACTACTTTCAGTAACTGTCAGTACTCCTATTTTGGTGCTTTGTTTCTATTGCTTTATGTTTTTGTGCCTTGTACCTATCTTTTGAGTTAAACAAACTGTTACTGATTTTAAGTTTGTTCTTAGGTTGAGCTGTTACACCCAAGTGGTAAGTTTGAGCGCTTACAAACATGTTTAACCTAGTCACATTCTGTATATACCTGTCCAAGTCTGTCAGGAACCAGCAACTCAGTGGTTGTTTTTGGTTTCTTTTCTTTCTTTTTTTTTAAAATAGGCCCATTAGTTCTCGTTTGAATTAATTTGTTTTATAGTTTTCATGTAGGGCTCTTTCACAGCAGACTATTAGTATGGGTATTTTCTCATTGGTGAAAGCCATTTGTTTGCGGTCAATTGCTTACATTGACTGCATTAAGTTGCACTTTGTAAATACAGCTGTTTCACAAACCACGCGTGTACACCTCTTTTTGGGAGATATATAACATTCATAGAAATTTTGTTTTGTTTACATACTGGTTTGCAATATATGATCTCTTTGTTTCAACTCAAAGAGACAGTAAACTTGAGAATATTACATGTATAAAAATACATGGTACCGGAGAAATTGAATTCTGAGGAAGACCCAAAATGAAGGGAGGGGTAGTACAGAATTGTACCAGAAGTTTAAACTCTAAGAAGTTCAGGGCATATAATTGTTTAAAATATGCTGCACAGCACTGTTCATTGACCTTTGAATAAAATAATAGTGCATATCAACTGTATATTCTAGGGTATATATTTTTTTTTTTTTATTGTGAAAGTGACACAGTTATGGTCATTGTCTATATTTACAGTATTGTAACCTTTAAGTTTAACTCTGTTGGATATATGCTTTCATTGCCAATTAATCAACCTCATCTCCTTATTTCTATAAAGAATACAAAAATGGCTAGAAAGTTGAAGGAATACCTTGATGAAGACTCCCAGTCTCACTATCTAGACCCTCATATTAAATGAAGGTTTCATCAATATGTAATCCTATTATTAGCAGTCATATTGAACAAATCCAATTAAAAACTTATGCCAATATTGATTTAATACTATCAAATGGCAGACATATAATTATGCTTAAAAAATTGACAGAAATAATATTTTCAGAAAAAGTTATTGCAGCACTGCAGCTGTAGCAAAGTATGACTTGAGAATCAGAAAATTAATTCAAGGAAGTTGAATATGTTTAACATTTGGAATAAATATATATGTTACAAGCTTTATTTTACTATAAAAATCTTAAATCAATTCACTCAATAATATTTTTAAATATAATGTTGTGAATGTGCCTTTCAATGTTTTTTAGAGCTATACTAGTAATCCTGAAGGAGCTATCGTCAGAAAAGTGCATCAAACACACCAAAATTTTCATTTAATTTTTTAAGAAATGCTGAATACTACTAAATTCCAAGGCACAGTGCTGTTGGTATCATAAACAAGACACAGAATATCAATCTTAATTCTGATGAAAAGTTAATTTGAAACTGAATTCATTAAAATCAATATGTTACAAATAAGATAAGAGTTAATCAGAGAATAGAATATAAAAGTACATGTGTACCTCAAACCACCTATTTGTTCAAAACTCAATCAATGGATTGCATCATTATAGAATACACAATTATTAAAAGTTTAAATTTAACAGGTTTGCAATTGTCTTTCTGGAGAATGACAATCTGCATGCAACTTATGTCAAACAAGAATTTGTGTTCATCGGTAAAATAACTGTCCTTAGCATATATAGGCCTGCTTACACTAATTTTCTGTGATCAGTGAACTGTGAAATCTAGGTAAAAAATTGAGAAAATTAGAAGTCTCTAACTCTGGGTGCAAGATTTTATCACTATGTTAACCAGATGCTCCGCAGGGCGCAGCTTTATACGACTGCAGAGGTTGAACCCTGAACGGTTGGGGCAAGTATGGACACAACATTCAAGCTGGATTCAGCTCTAAATTTGGATTGTGATTAAATAGTTGACACAGCATAGGTTTCTGACACAGAATGAATGTGGTCTAATGAACTTAAAATATTTTTTTTGCCTTTGAGCAATTCACTATGCTGTTGAAAATTAATCCTCTCAAAAAAATGTTTGAAGAAATTTTCTTTTTATTTATGAAATCTGAAATGAGAAAAATTTAACCCCCCCCCCCCCCCCCCCCCATTTTTTTCACATCTCCCTTTCCCTTTTTCCAATACTGATCTCAATTCAAATTTCTAATGGAGTTTGCAACAATAACTAATCATTTAAATACATCATAAAATATTAAAATGTAAAATAAAATGCTTGTTATCACTGAATGGTAAAGATTGTTTTAATTTATCAGTTGGTAGTAAAAGTGAATATACATTGTATATTGTATAAAACAATGATTTAAGTTGATTCAACTACTATTCTGGACAAAGAAAGATAACTCCAATTGAAAATTTCTTGCTATTGCACAATATTGTGCAATTTGATATTTCTTGCTATTGCGCAATACTATGCAATTGAAAATATTTGCTATTGCACAATACTGTGCAATTGAAGATTTCTTGCTATTGCACAATACTGTGCAATTGAAGTTTTTCTTGCTATTGCTGAATACTGTGCAATTGAAAATTTCTTGCTATTGCACAATACTTAATATAATAATTTTGGATCCTGATTTGAACCAACTTGAAAACTGGGCCCATAATCAAAAATCTAAGTACATGTTTTAGTTTGATTCAGCATATCAAAAAAGCCCAAGAATTCAATTTTTGTTAAAATCAAACTTAGTTTAATTTTGGACCCTTTGGACTTTAATGTAGACCAATTTGAAAACCGAACCAAAAATTAAGAATCTACATTGGTTGTGTTATTGTCTCTTTGGCACAATCTGTGTTTCCATTGTATCAACTTTTAAGGTCATGTATATATATAATTTGTCTGGTTTTGTGTGTTGTTGGATTGCTATATTGACCTTTCATTGACCTCCAGATATGTGTTTATTTTACGACAGCTTGCTGTCTCATTGAGGTTTAACCCAACTTCTCCTTTAATTTGTATGATGAGACCAGACAAGAAGTTAAGAGTATCAAATAAAAGAGGGAAGATGATACAGATAGATCAGTGTGTGACTGAAAGCATATGTCATATTTACATGTGTTATGCCCCTCCTATTCTACAGATAGATCAGTGATACCTGTGACTGAAAGCATATGTCATATTTACATGTGTTATGCCCCTCCTATTCTACAGATAGATCAGTGATACCTGTGACTGAAAGCATATGTCATATTTACATGTGTTATGCCCCTCCTATTCTACAGATAGATCAGTGATACCTGTGACTGAAAGCATATGTCATATTTACATGTGTTATGCCCCTCCTATTCTACAGATAGATCAGTGATACCTGTGACTGAAAGCATATGTCATATTTACATGTGTTATGCCCCTCCTATTCTACAGATAGATCAGTGATACCTGTGACTGAAAGCATATGTCATATTTACATGTGTTATGCCCCTCCTATTCTACAGATAGATCAGTGATACCTGTGCCTGAAAACATATGTCATATTTACATGTGTTATGTCCCTCCTATTCTACAGATAGATCAGTGATACCTGTGACTGAAAGCATATGTCATATTTACATGTGTTATGCCCCTCCTATTCTACAGATAGATCAGTGATACCTGTGCCTGAAAACATATGTCATATTTACATGTGTTATGCCCCTCCTATTCTACAGATAGATCAGTGATACCTGTGACTGAAAGCATATGTCATATTTACATGTGTTATGCCCCTCCTATTCATTAACAGATAGATCAGTGATACCTGTGACTGAAAGCATATGTCATATTTACATGTGTTATACCCCTCCTATTCATTAACAGCTGTTTTACTATTCATTGATAAGCAAAACTTTCAATTTATTTACTTTGGTCAATAACCTGTTTTCATGAAATGATTAAAATCTATATTCTTATATCTTGCATTGATTTTATAACTATATATGATAACTTGCAATGTACGATTAAAAAATTATACCAGCTGAACTGTAAATAGAAAAAAATAATCATTTATATTAGTTATTGACTTAAATGTCTTCTACAAATTTTATAATTGGCTGCAAGACTGTGTTCTAGATCTGTTCTGAATAATTCAATAAAAAAAATCAAAATAAAGAAATACTTTAATTTCAAAAAGCATATATATATATATTCATGCAATTCTTTTGCAACCCAGCTTTCCACTCTGAACTGAAAGTGGACAATAGTGAGTTATGTAGAAAAACACTTTTCATTGCCCTCCAAAATAAACAAATAACAAGAGGCTGTCACAACGACAGCAAACCGGATTTATTAACATTTATTTGTGTCCTGGCAATATCACAAGAACCATAACTGATGAATGCTGAAAGTGAAATCGTCAATAACAAATTTGACCTCCATTTTGTAGTCAGTATCAACATATTAAAATTTGAAAAGCTTAGATTGAATGGTTCATTAGTAAATGCAACAACGTGAATGGAAACACCATTTTACGATCTTTCAAGAACCATAACTCCTGAACGGTAAAAGTCAAAATCGTCATTATTGAACTTGACCTCTATTTTGTCATCAGTAACAACATATAAAAATTTCAAAAGCTTTGGTTGAATGGTTTATGAGAAAATGCACGGACACGACTGGAAACACCATTTTTCAATCTTTCAAGAACCATAACTCCTGAACGGTAAAAGTCAAAATCATCATTATTGAACTTGACCTCCATTTTGTCATCAGTAACAATATATTAAAATTTGGGAAGCTTTGGTAGAACAGTTCATGCATAAATGCACGGACACGACTGGAAACTCCATTTTTCAATCTTTCAAGAACCATAACTCCTGAACCGTAAAAGTCAAAATCGTCATTATTAAACTTGACCTCCATTTTGTCATTAGTAACAACATATTAAAATTTGGGAAGCTTTGGTAGAACAGTTCATGCGTAAATGCACGAACACGACTGGAAACTCCATTTTTCAATCTTTCAAGAACCATAACTCCTGAACGGTAAAAGTAAAAATCGCCATTATTGAACTTGACCTTCATTTAGTTGTCAGTAACAACATATTAAAATTTTAAAAGCTTTGGTTAAACGGTTCATGAGTTAATGCACGGACAACATTTGATTGCCGCCCGCCCACCCGCCCGCCCGCCCGCCCGCCCGCCGTACATCCCCAAATCAATAACCGACATTTTTGTCACAAAAATCCGGTTAAAAAGGATGAAACTAAACATTTCCTTTTCTCTAAAAAATAAATAGTTTTGCTAGCCCACAAGCCCTATAATGATAAAACCACTGTATGACCTTGTGATATATGCATTTGTATTAAAAGAAGATTTGTATGACTAAAGCAGATCTTTGTAAGAAATAAGGTCATGGTTTTAATCATTGTGTAAATTACTAATCAGAAGGGAATGATACAGTAACCACAAGTATGCCTTAATCACAGATTACATCTGGAAGGCAAATTTAATCAAAGTTATGTTAATTTACATCTTAAATGTGTCATTCTCAATACATGTACAATGCATCCCAAATAAGTATTTGTTTTACTCATTGTTGAAGGCTTTACCTATAGTTGTTAATTTCTATGTCATTAATTGGTATATGTCTTTTGTTACATCTTTTGACATCGGACTCAGACTTCTCTTGAACTGAATTTTAATGTGCGTATTGTTATGCGTTTACTTTTCTACATTGGCTAGAGGTGTAGGGGGAGGTTTGAGATCTCATAAATATGTTTAACCCCGCCGCAATTTTGCGCCTGTCCCAAGTCAGGAGCCTCTGGCCTTTGTTAGTCTT
This sequence comes from Mytilus edulis, assembly GCA_019925275.1. Lineage (NCBI taxonomy): Eukaryota > Metazoa > Mollusca > Bivalvia > Mytilida > Mytilidae > Mytilus > Mytilus edulis. The sequence continues at coordinate 12,047,742 of CM034360.1, read as the reverse complement.
GTATGATTTTTAATTTTAGTTTCTTATGTATAATTCAGAGTTTAGTATGACGTCCATTATCACTGTACTAGTATACATATTTTAGGGGCCAGCTGAAGGACACCTACGGGTGCGGGAATTCTCGCTACATTGAAAACCCATTGGTGGCCTTCGGCTGTTGTCTGCTCTATGGTCGGGTTGTTGTCGCTTTGACACATTGCCCATTTCCTTTCTCAATTTTATGTCTCTGGTGGAGAGTTGCCTCACTGGCCAATGGGCACAGGACGTTTGCACTTTTTGACCTGTAAATCGATAGGACATTTGCCCTTGAAATACTATGGACATTTGCACTTTAAATTTTGATTCACCTGTATTAAAGAGTCTGGACATTTGCGCTTTTTACCTATATAGTCGTCTTCCTGTAATTTTAATCATTACATAAATAAATTCAATTCATGTTTGTCATTAGTTAGTTCACATTAACACAGTCTTATGCACAGAGTTTAAAGTTATAAAGACTAGTAATGGAAAAAAATGTATATGTCATGATGGATTTTTATATCGTTTTGATCAAACCCTCAAAAGTGAGGACCTTCCATGGAGATGTTTCTCGAAAAATTGTAATGTAGTATTAAAACGGACAATGGAACTATATACTTATAGTTTGAGTCAGAAAAATGAACATAATAAAAAAAAATTGTGTTGGATTGAAATATGTAAGAAAGATGTTGGTAAATATTTTTTGCATCCTAAGAATTTACAGCCTGTATCAAAGGTTATGTACAGAATAAGAAGAAAATCACTAAGTCAAGAGAAGATGTTCACACTCTCTTTGAAGGTTATCCCTTACAGACCTCAAAATCCCCAAAAAATCTCTGCCAGGTCAAATCTGCCGGTCTCAAATACGGATAACACAGGAGGGAAATCTTAAACACCAAATATTGCAAAAGCGCAAATGTCCTGTAATATGAAGCGCAAATGTCCTATGAAAAAGTGCAAACGTCCTGCGCCGCTGGAAATGATACCTCTTCTTCATATTTTTATTTGAAATATTTGCCATTGGACAGTATGCAAAACCAATAAATATAAATTACAACTACAAGCACTGTATATTGGTGTATATTGATTGTTGTTGTTTATTAGTACTATGTTTGGTCATACTATGTTATAACATTAATAATAAACCAACTGTAGCCAATCTTAATTAGATGTCAATGTTAACAAGCCAGTATAAATGAGAAAGACCTGAGTGTGCACGAAAGCTAAGAATGTCTGAGAATGGTTCCAATGATATAAAACAGTTCTATTTGTCTTAATTAACAATGACATAGGGACCTAAATGAACTCATGTAAATCAAATTAGAACATAGTTCAACATAATGTATGTTACAACAGAAATAAATAACAAAATCATTTATCATTAGCCTTCAAACCTATTTACCTTAAGGTTACAACTTCAGTATGTGATGTTTGATTTTCATTTAATTGGATATATATATATCAACTGTAATGTTATTTTACTTGACCGTGTTACCAAAAAATATTATGATATATATATATAGGCTTAGCTGATGAAATCAATATTTGCATGATCTTTGAATAGCATCTCGGCCATGAGGTATCTTTAACAAACAAATGCAAGACATATCTGAGTTTTGTCTGATCAGTTTAACAGTTAAAATGTCTAAACAGCTGTGTGCTATGTTTTAAATTTTGCAATCATTTCAGCTTCAAGCCAAATTCAGTTTAAGTTCTGTCCTTACAAGAATTGTACTGTGCTATAGTGCAAATTCGTTATATATACATATTATATGTCAAAAAGTAATTGAAATCACTAACATTTATAACATCAAAATATTGTACTTCATTTGTATTTTCAGCAATGATTTACTTAGGCATAATTGTCTATGTATACCTATTCTAACCTTTTTATATGATAATAATATATCTTAAGTAAACTTTGTTTGTACAGTGTCTACGGCATTCAATGCAGTTTTCAAGGTTTTTATCCATTAATTTTTACAAAAATATCTAATAAATCCCATATATTATTATGTAAATAATTAGGTGATTTTCAATATAAATAATTTTTTTTATACTCAATCTAAATATTTGAATGTACTGTCTCACCAGTATATTTACATGTCAAATTTTAAAATATTAATGTAATTCATTGTTGAAACTATCAACATTATAAGAAAGGGACATAAGACCCCCACATAACAATGCTGCAGAGGTTTACTGGTTTTACAGTACAAATCTAAAAATAGTAGTAAATATGAGGGGAGAATTTAGGATCAGACTTTTAAATTACTTTCATTGAACAAAGTTACAAGTAAAGTTATCCTGAAGTTCATAATATCTAACTTTTTTTTTTTTTTTTAAGTAAATCAAATATTTCTTTATTTTTATATGTTTTTGTATTCAAACAAGGTCAAAAATTATAAGACCTTTATAAGACATATACTTTCATAAACCATATGGCAAAAAGTCACAAGCTTCCAACGTAAATAATTTCTGCAATCAGAACTTCAACAGTCAATGTTGTCAAATAAAAAGATTTAAGAGTAGACAAGGAGAGAAAAACCTGAAGTACCACTTTGAAACATGTATGTAAAATTGCCATCACTTTGGTATTATGTTGTATACAAATTATCAACAATTTGTCTTGCATGGTCTTAGGAATTTTTACTTCAACCATTAAGCACACTCTCTTAATTTCCCCACTCAAGTAAGTAATCTTTAAATATATACAATCAGAGCGACAAACAACTTTATTGTGTGGTATGAATATGGGTGGTCAGACATTTTATGGCCGTTTTACCAAATTTCCATGCCATAGGAAACAAAAAATAAGGGAAAAACACATTCATAGTGAATACAATAATCCATTAATTTGAACACATCATAAGTGTTTTATCAACAATGTAAGTCTTGAGCTGTTAAGATTTGCAAGATGTAAAATTTATTGCTGTTCAAAGCGATACTTATGTTAACTTTAGTTTACAAACATTTTGATGTTTTTGAACAAAAGTATGAAAGGAATGTCTTCCCTATATATATATAAAATCACAGACTTTTAACTAGAATGCATTCTTTTCCCTGATCAGGAATTAAGTAAAGAATTAAAGATCATCTAATTCATGTTTTCATCGCAGTAAGTTACATATGTATTATTTATTCTCTGAAAGCTCAGTACGTAAGTACTTTGATTTTGACAAGCTGACACATCTCTTACATTTATTTATTATTTTTCTGAAGGACGAAAGGGCAGTAGAGGTAATTGTTCGTAACAGAAAAGGAGGGAAGATACTTATAGAAAATTATGTCCTTTATATACATGCTTGAATATTTGTCACGACAGTTTCTTTGGATTGGCATCTAGTATCAAATTTATGATATAAAATTAAAAAATCCTTTTATAAAAAAATTCAAAGGTGGAAAAAAAAAATAATGAAGAGGGAGGCATGGGGAAAGGTATATTTCTTATTTAGTTTGTAACTATAGTTTTGAAGAAAAAAAGACTAACATGGTATGGGTTTTGCTAATTGTTGAAGGCTGTACGGTGACCTATAGTTGTTAATCTTTGTGTCATTTTGGTCTCTTGTGGAGAGTTGTCTCATTGGCAATCACTCCACATCTTCTTTTTTATATAACATATCTTAGCTGTTTATACCTTATACATGTATTGTAATTTAAAATGTTTTATACTTGATGCCTTTTTTGCTATTGATTCATGCCTATATGTTATTGACAATATGTGACATGTCATTAACATGTTCCCCGTGCGTAATCTTGACTATTTGCATATTGTTTTCCTCCTAAAGAAAACTTAGAATATCTGTCATTGACAACACCTGCACACTCAACGAGCAAAAGCTGTTACAATTAACACGTGAGTCTTCTTCAACAAGAAACATGCCAACTATCTGCTGATTACATAATAAATTAACTATACAAATTGTTATATAACTCTTATCAATATTTTTTTCCGTTCGTTGCAGGCTATGGAGTAGTGGTAGCATGACGAATCACAGCACAAGAATAAAAACAATCCTTCTGCTGACAAGATCACAATGGTTAACCACTCATATGTGATTCCAGGCCACTACGAAAATTTCCTCCAAGATGACCAAGCTATCCAAACCTATATGGAAAAATCAGTTGAGGATAGAAATGACCATTCCATACAAAATACTTTCCACCAAGAGGCCTACTATCTCTACTTTGTGGCTGTGCTTGGTATATTACTGAACCTTGTGGTGGTATTGTTTGTTTTTATACGACAAACATTGCGGAAAATGACAAGTGCCTTTTTAATACATGCATGCTTTTTGGATTGCCTGAAAGCAGCTTATTGCATTCCAATAGCAAACAATCTTGTAACGCAGAAGAAACCTGCCGACTGTGATTTCTTTGGAGCAACTTACGTATTAATTGTAACTGCCTCTGTGTTTAACATGCTGGCCATGGTTTGTACAGAGGCATACACATTTGGAGAAATAAATATCGGTGGGAATTCAAGAGGATCATTGTGTTGTATTCTTTTTGGAATAATACTTGTTTACATAGCTAGTACAGTGTTGCATCTTGGTCCAACGTTGATCGGTGGATATTTTGATTTTCATCCTGAAATTGGCAGCTGCTCATTTGTCTTGGGCAAAGAGACAGGATATGTGGCTCATGCAATGTGGATTGCAATATCCACCCTAGCAATAGTAGGAATAATCCACTTCATTTGTAAGTTATATAAAGAAATTCAAGTGAATCATACAAATCGTGTATCCATGCTTGTGAGGTCCTCTCTAACAATAACGGACGAAACGCTGACTTCTTGTAATGTTCAAAATTTCATAAATGATTCCAGCCATCGTGCAAAAATTTTCATTCTCAACACTATTGCCTTTGTGATTTGTTGGTACCCGCTATTTTTGTTACTTTTAATAGATGTGCACTTCAAAGTATCTCCGAAAGTTTACCAATCATTCAGTTTCATCGCGTGGACACAAGGAAGTATTCAACCAATGATCTACATTCTGTTCGACAGACATATTCACTTACTAGCAAAATATATCTATTGTGATCGTTACCGACAATACCGCTTGACAACAATTGCCAATCTGATGAACCAACAAATAACCGCTGCTGCCGCGGCAAACAATGCACCAAGTTCCGTTCCGTGTTATGATATCGAGGACAATGAAATAGTATATGGTGTCTCAAACAACGAAAATCAAAGTTCTCATAGTACTTCTCCCAGTACAATGTTACAACTAAGTCATGAGTCTACACCTTTATCAAATATACAAATAGAAGACCGAACATTGAACCAAGACATTGGACTGCCATGTTAGCTGTTTATATATATCCATAATAATCATATCAATTTCGTATGAAAAATTAAAAATTATTCAATTTTCTGAGGCTGATTGAATGCATTGCTTGGCAAGAAATATTTTCTGAAACAGTAAAGTTTTATAGGATAAAAGACAGCTTTTTGATTGATTGGTGAATGTTTTACGTCTCTGACAGAACACATTTATTGGGTATGGTATATAGCTTTTTTGGTAGCATTTGAAAGTAAAGGCTATAATAAGACATCTAGTTTTTTTTTTTATATATATGAATCAAGCAGTTATTATCTCTGTTTTAGGAGTTTAAGGTACATCGCTTTGCATTACATTTTTTTCTATATTTGTTGATATCAATTTTATTTTGATGATTGTAAATTAAGTTTTACTGATAGAATGTCAGAACAGTTATAACAATCATAAATTGAACACAGCAATAAGAGTTATAAATTATTTCCAATGTGTTGTATCTCCCGAAAAATGAGAAAATCTGAGATTTAATCTACAAATTAAGCTTATATTTAGAATATGCATATTATTGAAATCAAATTATTGTCAAAAAATATGTCTTAATTATCAAAATTTAATCCAAGTAACAAAAACACTTAACTTATAGATATTCAAAAACATCCAGCAAACTATATATATATTTAATATCAATTACAAAAAGCCAAAAGAAACTAGAGGCTCTAAAGAGCCTGTGTCGCTCACCTTGGTCTATGTGAATATTAAACAAAGGAAGCAGATTGAAAATTGACTACAAAGGTCAATAACTCCTACAGGGGTCAATTGACCATTTCGTTCATGTTGACTTATTTGTAGATCTTACTTTGCTGAACATTATTGCTGTTTACAGTTTACCTATATCTATAATAATATTCAATATAAAACAGCAAAATTTCCTTAAAATTACCAATTCAGGGGCCGCAACCCAAAAACAGGTTGTCCAATTCATCTGAAAATTTCAGGGCAGATAGATCTTGACCTGATTAACAATTTTACTTCATGTCAGATTTTCTCTAAATTATTTGGTTTTTGAGTTATAAGCCAAAAACTGCATTTTACCCCTATGTTCTATTTTTAGCCGTGGCGGCCATCTTGGTTTGATGGCCAGGTCACCGGACACATTTTTTAAACAAGAAACCCCAAAGATGATTGTGGCCAAGTTTGGATCAATTTGGCACAGCAGTTTCAGAGAAGAAGATTTTAGTAAAAGATATATAAAATTTACGAAAAATGGTTAAAAATTGACTTTAATGGGCAATAACTCCTAAAGAGGTCAACTGACCATTTTGGTCATGTTGACTTATTTGTAAATCTGACCTTGCTGAACATTATTGCTGTTTACAGTTTACCTATATCTATAATAATATTCAATATAATAACCAAAAACAGCAAAATTTCCTTAAAATTACCAATTCAGGGGCCGCAACCCAAAAACAGGTTGTCCAATTCATCTGAAAATTTCAGGGCAGATAGATCTTCACCTGATTAACAATTTTACCCATGTCAGATTTGCTCTAAATGCTTTGGTTTTTGAGTTATAAGCCAAAAACTGCATTTTACCCCTATGTTCTATTTATAGCCATGGCGGTCATCTTGGTTAGTTGGCGGGGTCACCGGACACAATTTTTAAACTAGATACCCCAATGATGATTGTGGCCAAGTTTCAAATAATTTGGCCCAGCAGTTTCAGAGGAGAAGATTTTTCTAAAAGATTACTAAGATTTACGAAAAATGGTTAAAAATTGACTATAAAGGGCAATAACTCCTAAAGTGGTCAACTGATCATTTTGGTCAAGTTGACTTATTTGTAGATCTTACTTTGCTGAACATTATTGCTTTTTACAGTTTATCTCTATCTGAAATAATATTCAAGATAATAACCAAAAACAACAAAATTTCCTTAAAATTACCAATTCAGGGGCAGCAACCTAACAACGGAATGTCAGATTCATCTGAAAATTTCAGGGCAGATAGATCTTAACCTGATTAACAATATTACCCCATGTCAGATTTGCCCTAAATGCTTTGGTTTTTGAGTTATAAGCCAAAAACTGCATTTTACCCCTATGTTCTATTTATAGCCATGGCGGCCATCTTGGTTAGTTGGCGGGGTCACCGGACACAATTTTTAAACTAGATACCCCAATGATGATTGTGGCCAAGTTTGGTTAAATTTGGCCCAGTAGTTTCAGAGGAGAAGATTTTTGTAAAAGTTAACGCAGGACAACGACGGACGACGACGGACGACGACGACGGACGACGACGGACGCCGGACGCCAAGTGATGAGAAAAGCTCACTTGGCCCTTCGGGCCAGGTGAGCTAAAAAGCAAAAAAAAGCAAAACGTAACAGTCTTAAAAGCTTAAATTGCTCTAAAAGGGTAGGCATTTCCAGGAGTGTTCTTCTGTTGGCAACCCTTAAAGTGCTCTGGAAGGGTTACTAAGCATTTCTTCTTCTGCTATTGGCAACCCCTTAAAGTGCTCTAGAAGGCTAAGCATTTCCTGTTCTTCTGTTGGCAACCCTTAGAGTGCTCTGGAATGGTTAGCATTTCTGGTTCTTCTAGAGGCAACTGTTCTGCTACTTGTACGGCAAGTAAAAGAGGACCACGTTCTGGCAACATATCTCAACCCTATCAAGACTAAATACCTCTTTTAATTCAGAAGACTGGTCACAAAATCATTCATGTAACAACTGCATGGAAGGAAACAGTAATGGAATCTATACAAAAATCTATCGATCTAAAATTGTAATGACTAAATTGAAGTAATTTTTTTCATCCATTTTTTTTTATGAATGAAAAATGAGAATAATTCATCCTGAAACCAACAAATTATCAAATTTGTTATTTATAAGTTTCTGTTACAAGAGTTTTCTACAGCATACAACCATCATGGTAATCTCATCTATATGTTCTGGTGCCAAATCTGGTTATCTCTACTCAAGGACTATTGTAGAATGCCAAGCTTTGGATAACAGATTGTTGTGTCAATATGTTTTGGATCGATCAAAATTCCCTGATTTAATTTAATGATTTTTATGAATTTATCAACATCTATCTGAAGTATTTTATCTGTCCCAAAAAAAAATTAAATATTGGAAAGATAAATTCTCTACAATAAAATGATCTTCTTTTCCCTTCTTTCAAGTTAACCATACAAGCATAGACAAGATGCTCCTCATGGAATTTTCATAAAAAGATCTGCTTCTGTCATTTATAACTTCAGATTTCCATGTAGAATTTAACAAGATTTGATAAATGTAACTGCTAAAAAGCAGTTGTCAAAAATTAAATGCTATTTTACTGCCTTGACATAAAACCAACTAGGTTTCCTTATCAATTCTTTCAACGATACAGTTTTTAAAAAAACTTAGGTTATGTAATGATAAGAAATATTTCAATGTTAATATGAATTTGATTTATTCCGTATCAGCTGATTCTCTAATGATAGGATATTGACTTTGTAATAACTAATTTGAATGTAAATCATTCAACAGTAGCAGCTTGGCTTTAACCATTAAAGACAGGAATTTATTACAAACATAAAAACAACTCTTTTTATAGAATTTTTTCTGCCATTTGTAAGAAAAATTTAAACAAACTATATATATATATATATATATGTGTTTTTGTTTTCTAAGATTGATCTTGCATACCAAGGTTAACTGCTCTGACTATGAAAGTTGTTTAATGCAATGTGGCAAATCAAATAACAATTAAAGGTCCAAACTCCTTATGTGGAATGTTATCTGGTGTAACACTGCATTATTTTTGTTGTTTTCTGTTTTTTTTTATTCCTGAATAAAAAGGAGTGTTACAGTTTAAATATAATTATACAATTGAAATTTGGATTAAAACTTTCAACGAACTGTGATAAGAACTGAAGTAACAATCAACACAGTGTACATATGTGGATCCAGGGGCCCCCTTTTGTTGGAAAAACTTGGTTGATTATATAGGGAATCACTAAAGCATGGCTGAAGTGAGCCCGCCCCCCCTCCCTTAGGTCAGTCAGTGCCCCTCCCCCTTATAAAAAATTCTGGATCTGCCACTGGTGTTACACTAGGTCCTGATGTACTACCTTATCAGCTCTCTACTAATTATAAGTACTAGTGCATTTCAAGACCATAGTTGATACTTATAAGTTATCTAGGCTAAATTTAGAGCCCTACCATTGATGAAGGTAGGAATGGTCTTTTTATCAAGTGTCAAATGCCTCTTTTTGCTTTACTGCTAAAGTTAAATGAGGTTAAATTTCTAATCAAATTTAATACAAATTAAAGAACCTTAGTGAGCACGCTCACATACCCCACGTCCCCACATTGTCATTGGAGAAATTAAATAAGTATAAGAAAAAAAAATTGTATAAGAAAAAATATTGAATAATAATTTCCTGTCAATATATATAGTATGTCCTTATTATCTATAAAATTTCATGAAATTCTGTTGTGTGTTTTCAGAGGAGTTGAGATGACAATCTGTTGCAGAAGTACATTGAAGCAAATAAGTTCAAAGGGGCATAACTCCTAGAAAAAAAATTGAACCGTAATTTCCTGTTGATATGCACATCTACATAGTATGTCCTTATTATCTACAAAGTTTCATGAAATTCTGTTGTGTGGTTTGAGAGGAGTTGCGATGACAAACTGTTGCAGTAGTACATTAAAGTAAATAAGTTCAAAGGGGCGTAACTCCTAGAAAAAAAATTGAATCGCAATTTCCCATCCATATGCACAACTACATAGTATGTCCTTATTATCTGAAAAGGTTTTGTGAAATTCTGTTGTGTGGTTTGAGAGGAGTTGCGATGACAAACTGTTGCAGTAGTACATTAAAGTAAATAAGTTCAAAGGGGCGTAACTCCTAGAAAAAAAATTGAAACGCAATTTCCCGTCAATATGCACAACTACATAGTATGTCCTTATTATCTGAAAAGGTTTCGTGAAATTCTGTTGTGTGGTTTGAGAGGAGTTGCGATGACAAACTGTTGCAGTAGTACATTAAAGTAAATAAGTTCAAAGGGGTGTAACTCCTAGAAAAAAAATTGAATCGCAATTTCCCGTCCATATGCACAACTACATAGTATGTCCTTATTATCTGAAAAGGTTTCGTGAAATTCTGTTGTGTGGTTTGAGAGGAGTTGCGATGACAAACTGTTGCAGTAGTACATTAAAGTAAATAAGTTCAAAGGGGCGTAACTCCTAGAAAAAAAATTGAATCGCAATTTCCCGTCCATATGCACAACTTCATAGTATGTTCTTATTATCTGAAAAGGTTTCGTGAAATTCTGTTGTGTGGTTTGAGAGGAGTTGCGATGACAAACTGTTGCAGTAGTACATTAAAGTAAATAAGTTCAAAGGGGCGTAACTCCTAGAAAAAAAATTGAAACGTAATTTCCCGTCGATATGCACAACTACATAGTATGTCCTTATTATCTGAATAGGTTTCGTGAAATTCTGTTGTGTGGTTTGAGAGGAGTTGCGATGACAAGAAACAGGACTGATGGACCGACGGGTCAAAAACATTATACCCTCCGCAACTTCGTTGCGTGGGGTATAATAAAACATATTAAAACACTGATTATCAGTGTGAAGCAATGTTTAATTTGACATCTTCTACATATATGTATGCTGTTAATACCTTCAAATAACACTCAAATAGTTTTAAAGTGTTTTTGACTTTGCCCTGTATCCTGAAAGGACAAACCATTTGCAAATTTTTCTCAGTTATTCTCTACAAATAGAGTTTGGAAGTATGCACATGATATATTCACTGCAGATTTTATAATGCCAATTGTTTTACAAAACCATTTGACTAAAATGCAGATTACAAGTTTTAAGCACAAATATGATTTATTATATAGACAGAATCATTGAACACAAATCTTTGAACAGACACACCAGCAATAATCACAGTGCAATAAACTTGTACAAATGTATGGAAAATACCACTAAAGCAGTTGTTACTTAATGTATCTACCTACACACATATTTCTATAGTAATTACTTATATCTGTACTGACACATGTCACATCAAACAATACCATGAGTTTTTACTTGTCTTTTTTTCTCACATATACTGTAGTATAGACAGTATAGATTGATAGAATTCTGTTAGAATCTGGCAAGATAGAGCAGGATATGATATGATAGATGTTTGTTAATCTGTAAGAAATAAACAAATAGATATCTATTAAATCAATACTAATTTGTTTGATAAATAAACAATTATGAATCCTGAAGATCAGACAGAGGATCAAAGGTATAGAGTATAACATGGATGATATATAACAACTATCTATTCTGCATGAGTGTAAAGTGCATTATGAATCTAATGGTAGAGAACTTTCGGTATGGGCTTTGATCATTGTTGAAGGCTGTACAGTGACCTATAGTTGTTAATTAATTTCTGTGTCTTTGATCATTGTTGAAGGCTGTACAGTGACCTATAGTTGTTAATTAATTTCTGTGTCTTTGATCATTGTTGAAGGCTGTACAATGACCTATAGTTGTTAATTGATTTCTGTGTCATTGATCATTGATGAAGGCTGTACAGTGACCTATAGTTGTTAATTAATTTCTGTGTCATTGATCATTGTTGAAGGCTGTACACTGACCTATAGTTGTTAATTAATTTCTGTGTCATTTGCCTTTTGGTCTCTTCTTTTTTATAATTAGTCCAGTACACCATTACATTCAGAGATGTGGTCTGATAGCCAATGAGTCAAAAGGAGGATGCTATAGCTAACCTTACAGCTTTCATCAATCAGTGAAATCCTTACTGTATAGAGGTCTCATAAAGGGTGGTCTGTAGAACCTAACAACTAAATTTTGCAAAGGATTGACACATGTATACAGTTATGGTATTTTGCAATAGAAATAATAGTGAGGATCAGAAGATTTCCTAAAGGTCAATCAGGAATGTTTTTAGAGAACTCATGATATTGTATCAAGTAAGCTATAAATTCTAGAAATGTGTCAAGTAAGCTATAAATCCTAGAAATGTAAAGTAAGCTACAAATCCTATAAATTTATCAAGTAAGCTACAAATCCTAGAAATGTATCAAGTAAGCTATAAATTCTAGAAATGTATCAAGTAAGCTATAAATCCTAGAAATGTATCAAGTAAGCTACAAATCCTAGAAATGTATCAAGTAAGCTACAAATCCTAGAAATGTATCAAGTAAGCTATAAATCCTAGAAATGTATCAAGTAAGCTATAAATCCTAGAGATGTATCAAGTAAGCTATAAATCCTAGAAATGTATCAAGTAAGCTATAAATCCTAGAAATATATCAAGTAAGCTATAAATCCTAGAAATGACAAAATGAAAAACGGTTCAGACAAAAAACTGTCTTCTTTATTTCAGGCATGTTTAAATCTTCTGCTTCGTCTTTAAAATCTATAAAACAAACAAAAATGATAGACAAAGTTGAAAAAAAGTTCTGAATTGATTTCAAGCTTATTTCCTAATGCATGTAGAGTAAGACTTTTGTTGGATTGCTTGCTTTGTTTAAATCTTGTACAGTTGTATTTGCGGGCCAACCAAAGTCTTAGTTTACAAGCATTGAGAAACTAGCCAATGCAATTGCTAATTTGCCTTTTCCATGCACAATATCCTCCTTTTATAACCCTTTTACAAGGAAAATGATTTTTAATGGGTTAAGGATTAACTGTATTTTACAGGATGTTATAATTTTGTGCTTTTTCATTAAGTCTGCAAACAAGCCTATAGAAAATGTACTTTGATGAACATTACATATTGGGGTTCACCTGTTCCAAAAAATGGTATCCCACGGTTTCCCACCAGTAAAATTGAATATCCAGTACATCAAGTACCTGTTTAATCATAACACATATATTAGTTCAAAAGAAGCATTTCAGAAGAGACGGATTACACTTAATGAAAAAGTATATGACAGAAGAGTATAAGATAATATCTAAAATGCATGGAGTGAAAAACAACAGAGGCTAGTTACACTCATGGTGTGTGCATTCCATACTGTAACAGAGTTAATTTGGCAAGATTAAAGACTAATTTGTTATTCTAGAGAGCATAAGGCAGAATAAACTGTAAGATTAATTCTCTTAAGATAGTATCTAAAGGAACTGTTACAAGAATTCAGATTGTTTCTAAATTACCACATAATACATGTCAATAAATCACAGCTTTTTCATCAAAGTAATGAAATTTGCAGTTCAAAAGCAAACAACATTTCACAAAAGATTGTACAAATTGAATTATTTGGCCCATTAAACTTTTATAAGTTTATGATAAATTGACCATACAAAAGTTGAATCATACCAATCAACATTGAGAATGGACATGGGGAAAATGTCAGAGAGACAACAACCTGACCATAGAGCAGATAACAGCCAAAGGCCACCAAATAAGGTCTTTATTGCAGTGAGAAAATCCTGCACCCAGAGGTGGTCCTTAATTAGCTGGCACCTGAATAAAATTGTGTTCTAGTTCATTGAAAATGGACGTCATGCTAAACTCCAAAACATATAAATGAACTAAAATTAAAAATAATTGTATGGATTATTGCTGGTACTTCATATGTTATAAAGCAGAATTAATATGTGTGTGCATTAAAATAAGACAATATGCAACAGAATTAAGCTAAGGCTCTCACATTAAAGATGAGTCCATAACTCATGATTTTCTGACTGACACTCACCAAACTCTGTACTTTCAAGTTTAAAGATAAAGTAAAGATTCTGACAGTTGAGCCATGTAATCTTTACTTTATTGGAAAAGATATTTAGGTTACTGATAATTTTCCTTGAAACTTTAAATGTGTAATGGTAAAAAAATAATTTACTTAGATGCTCCAATCCCCTAAAAATTCTCATTAAAGAACTGATTAAATTATTATAAATGCAAAAAGTAATGCTTATTTTAATCAATGCTATATGAAAATTGAGATAGTGTATTGATTAATCAAAAGTGCATTTTATTAACTTTTAACCAATGCAGTGTTCTTCCATAGGCCTTTATTTAACATCATGGTAATACAATGCTTTATTGCTTGAATATGATGTTATCTGAAAGGATTTTCTCTTTGTAACGAATGCTACCAATGCTACAAACAAGATGGTATTTCGAATATCATCTTCACTAGAATACTAAATGAATTTATTTAAAATGGTTTTAAATCACAATCATTAATTACTAGCGATAACTTTGAATTTACATTTATTTCTAAATCAACAGCCTATGGTTTTGCTGTAAAAGTTAATATGTCATATATAAAAGTAAGTATGTCATTCAAGTTCAAATATTTCTCAATAATACAAAATTCTTCTTGCAACTAACATATGTCAAATCAACTTAATGAATGCTGTAAACCCCATTTTAGCTTATTGTCACAGAATCTTTATTTCATATTTAGTCTTTTCTAGTCGAATTTGTGGATATTCATTTAGTGATTTTTCTTGCTTTCTAAAAGTCTTAATATTAGGCGGGACCAATTGGTTTGATATATTCCTGCATGAGGTCACTGTATTAAAAGTATCAACAATTTGTTTTTAGTCTCTGTCAACAGTTCAGATAAATTCAACTTACATTAACTGGTTAAAAATGTGTTTGCCATACCATAAGTGCATTTTGTATACAAAAGACTCGTTTAAGTGACACTCGATTCAAAAAAGTTAAAAAGACCAAATAAAAGATGAATATTAGAATTTGAATGTTGAATATAGACCTGGCTATTATTAGAAATGACATTTTGACCTCTAGATGTCCTTTGAATGTTTGTATTGTTGGATAGTTATCATCACATCTCTTTATATTCATATTGAGTGTAAGGCATGAATTGGATAATATTGATCAACATTTATCATTTATACATTTAAGCTACCAGCAGCAAAACTTTAAAACCTGTTAAAAATATATTTGTATTATATGCGGAATTAATTTAAAATGTAACATATTTCTTTTTCAGTCAATGAATATAAAATCAGACAGATATTATGCTAAAAATAAATCTCATAAATTCCAAAATAAAAATGATATTCTTTTTATGTCATAACAGCCATTCATCAGTATTATCTTGATGTAACTACAGGGAAGATATTTGTAAATACCTTCATTACAATCTCATTAGACAACCACTACATCCTCAATGATTCTCCCTTAACATTCTGGTTAACTTTAGTGTACTGAACATGATTGTTATGTAATATAACACAAACAGTGTTCACACCCAATACATACCATAGCAATGGCACTTTTTCATTATTCGTACATATATCTTCAATTAATTCAGCATCAGATACATATATCTTCAAGCTAAATACGCTTCGCTTCAAGAGAACATGAAAAATCAAATGGTTTAGATTGAGCATATTTAAGAGAGACAAAAGATACCAAAGGGATACTTAAACTTATAGTTTTACAAACTGACAATATAATGGCAAAAAACAAAGAACCACTGAAAGACAAACTACAGTATATATAAGTGATGGCTGATAGCCATGGACACACTCTTACATATTATTGTCTCAATTATTCTATAACTCATAGCTATCATATATAGTGTTCATCTTAAAAGGGTGTTGGTTATAGATAAAATAAAAAAGTACAATTCCAAGATATATTTTTAGGCCAGCCTTCAGACATCTTGCTGTTCAATGAAGTATATAGAACATCCCCCTTTTTCTAACACTTTAAGATAAAGTCAAGCTAAAATAAGAGTAAACAAGAATGCGTCCATATCACATAGATGCCTCACTCCTACAATCATTTTCTAATTTAAATTGGAGTCAAAACTCTAATTAAGCATTATACAGTTAGAAAGATCATACCACAAGAAACATCTGCACTAAGTTTTAAGTTGATTGGACTTCAACTTCATAAAAAAAAAAAATTGACCAGAACGAAGTAACTGACAAACAGACACACAGACTGAATGGAATCAAGCCTCTAGGTGGAGCATAAATTTATGTTTTTTATCATATAACCTTATTATAAGTTCTGGTTTGACAAACTGGTCAAATTTATGACAGCTCTTTAATTATATGCTGACATGACAAAAATGACTTCTGTACTGGATGAATAACAGCTAGCAGGTGCAAAGTGTCTTCATGAAAAACTAGAAACCAATCAATATAATATTATCTACACATTAACAATATCCTATATAATAACATATGCATGAAAGAAGATCCATTAAACATATGGCATTAGCAAGTTAAGTTCATTCATACATCAAAAAATTTAATAAAAACAAAACAAGAATGTGTCCATAGTACACAGATGCCCCACTCGCACTATCATTTTCTTTGTTCAGTTGACTGTGAAATTAAGGTCAAAAATCTAATTTGGCATTAAAACTAGAAAGATTATATCATTAGTATAGGGAACATGTGTACTAGCTAAGTTTCTAGTTGATTGGACTTCAACTTCATTAAAACTAGCTTCACCAAAATCATAACCTGAAGCAGGACAGACAGTTAAACTGACAGATGGATGAACAGATGAACAGTACAACAAATGGACACACAGACGGGATAAAACAATGCCCTTAGATGGGGCATAAAAATATATCTCCATAGAACACAGCCTCCCATTGCAGAAATCAAATTATTGTTCAAGTTCAGTGAACCATAAAATCTGGGTCAGAACCATACTTTGACATATGATATTAAAAGTTCACAATATGACCCAGATGTGTTCTAGGTTTCAAGTTGATATGGCATATTTCATGCAAACTACCTTAACCACAACTTTAACCAGAGAATGTATGGATTTAAGGTGTCACATTTCCAAGATAAAAATCATCATTTGAGAGCAATAACTCTTAATATGAAGTCATGTGACAATTTTTGTGAAAATGGACAGCAGGAGTAGATTTCAACATTTTGAATATATTTATACCTGACAGATTTAAAGCAGTTTTCAAGACAATTGACAAAATCTATTAAGGATGCACTTATGAGAGGTTTTGGAATTTGTGTCACATGTTCCGACTCCTTGGAGTTTTTCCATACAATACAATGTAAAATAGTTTGCCCCATAACACCCATTTATTTTTTCATATAAGACTTAATAGCTCATGAAAGGTCATTTACCAAAATTTTAGAAGATTCTTGCTTTTCTTTCTTTTGTTTTGAGACCCAATATTATCAATGCAAATATAAGGTAAAAGTCTGAGTCAGCCTTTTCCCGCCATATTTTAAATCTCAAATATCTCGCAAAGGAGCTCCATGACCTATCAATATTTTTAGCTTATTTTTATCCTTAATTGATGCTCTACCAGCTTATAGAATCAATTTTAACTTCTTAATTTATTAATTTTCACTTAACCTCACCTAAGTACATCCTTAACAGCAATGTGGGCCATGTTGGTAAGACATATGAAACCCCAATTAGTGGTGGATCCAGAAAACTGGAGATTTGAACCCCTCCCCTTTTTTGGTACAATCAATGCATTTGAATGGGGACACAAGCCAGAATGTCTTGTTTACTAACGTGTCCCTTCAGCAACACCACTCCTGAATCATTGTGAATTGCATGGGCAATTAATTAACAATGAAAGAAAAAAAACAAGAAGAGAGGAATTTGCTTTTAAGCCTGACCTTCAAACCATTCTTTGATATCAAAGTCAAACTTTATGAATGACTGATGAACAAATGAATAAATGATCATCAACTAATGATTTGCTTGTCACACTGTCAAAACACCGAGGCAAATTAAGAGGGGCCCAGGAGGCCTCCCCCCCTTTTGTAGGAATAATTTGGTTCATTATAAAGAGGGAATCACTGAAGCATGAATGGCTCCCTCTTAGGCAGTCAATAGAAAAAAGTCATATGAAATTTCTGGTTCCACCACTGAAACAGTTCTCTTTACCTTCATTCAACATATATTTCGCCTTGTACTTTTATAAATGACTTTTTAATGAAGAAACAAGCTATATAATAAAGTACTATCAGCTGTTCCTGAAAACAAAGAGGGAATTCACATGATTGTTGGCATTATGTAATCTACACATACTTTTGTAACACTTTAACTTGTTGCTTCAGAAACATGCCAAAAAAAAAGCCCCTTATTCTACTGTCTACAAAATAACTGTTGGAGTAGTTTATTAGCTCCGGCTAAAATAAAATAGCAAGTTAGGAAGACAGATTGTAACTTAAAGTTAATATTTAAAATTTTAAAATTAAAACAGAAAATGACAAATGTGCTAGGTCCACATTCCCAGATTTGCAATCTTTTAAAAAAGTTGAAATGTTTGTCATTCTATCATCATTTGAAACTTTTACTAACACTTCTTCAATTTGAAAAATATTGCTAATATCATTGTGTATTTGTTCTGTGAGTTGACAACACTATTTTGTTTGTTTGTTAGATGCATTCCTTTTTTCATCACTTTTCGATGTTTTTTAAGCTTCTCATTGTCTTAAACAATACTGATAACTGAAATTTATCCTTTCTATTACATTTCAGCAATTGAAAAACAAATAACTCATGTTCAAATGACAATGACCTTTATATGCACATTTTTAAACTCCACTTTGATGTTTTCCAATTATACAAAGCACTATCTAGCTAACCAAATGCAGTTGGGAAATCTTGTTAAATATAACAAAACAAATTACACTCTGGTAAAGTTAAAATTGATCTAATTATTGATTATTCAAAGTGTCAAAAATACTGAATTTCATCGCCAGACATCCTCTATAAAAAGCTTTTGAACCTTTTAACTCTTTGTCTGCACCATAAGGCACCTTTTGACATTTTTTTCATCTCAATGAATTGTTTGTCTCTGGTTTCCATCAAAACAACCAATATAACAACACCAGTTTTTCACTAAATCAAGACATTTATCATGTCTTTGAACACAAGATTTAATTTAAGTGGAAAAAGTCATTGAAAAATGATCTTAATTTAGTTTATAAGCATTGATTTTATTCAGATCATTTGTTATTAATGATTAGGTGTCTACTAAACTGAAGAGGTTGATGGCCAATGCTTTTTAAACGAAAATTTAATTAATTATTGATCTTGAATCTTGTCATCTAACCAGCAGATCACTGGTGAAATAGTTATTTTTCAAAGACCATGAGAAACGAGTCTTATTTTTTTTTCTAGCTTATGTGTCTTTCAATTTTTCATTCACTTAGTTTAAACATATTTATTTACAGTGAATTTGGTAACAAGTTATTTCAACTTATATTAATCCTTTCCACTTTACAGATGCGAGTGCTGCCTTGTAGTTGTATTAGCCTGCTCTATTTCAAAATCTACAAGGATGTGTTTTATGTGGCTCTCTCTTAACACGGGCCAGCCATTTATCGTCCCCTTCTGACAGACTATCATTGTTTCTCAAGACCTTCACTTATATATTCATAGCTGTTCGTTACTTATAAATGTCTATTTATAATCATTTTATGTAACATTCCATTTATAGGCCAATGATTGATTCTATAAAGTTAATTATTTGTATCAGTATTCTCTTTACTACTGTGAAAATACATTCTTAATGTAGATGTTTCATTACAATTTGTTGGCTTTAAAATATTTGTCTTTGAGAGTCTCTAATGATGGTGAATCTCTACAAAAGTCTGAGTCTATGTTTGAGAATGGGTTGTTATAAGAACCTTTCAAAACAGACGAAAATTCATCTTTTATTTTGTATATGAATGTTCCAAAATCCACAAAAGTTTAATATACATGTACATGTATATGTGCACTTGCTTAATGTTGATTTCTAACCAGTGCAGCTCATATTATGATTTGTCCAAGAAGAACATAGAACTATTTTTTAAACTGAGAGAAGAAATTTATTTTTACAGTAACTGATTAACAAGGGAAGTCATTTTAAACATAAGTGAGAAAAAGCAATGAAACACCTCTATTTTTGGTACTGAAATAGATCTGCAAAAATCATTATTGCCTTTAATAACATTTTTTTTAGAATATAACAAGAATGTGTCCATAGTACATTGATGCCCCACTCCCATTATCATTTTCTATGTTCATTGGACTGTGAAATTGGGATAAAAAATATAATTTGGCATTTAAATTAGAAAGATCATAACCTAAGGAACATTTGTACAAAGTTTCAAGTTGATTGGATTTCAACTAAATAAAAAACTACCTTGACCAAAAACTTTAACCTGAAACTTGCACTATCATTTTCTATGTTCAGTGGACCATGAAATTGGGGTCAAAAGTCTAATTTGGCAATTAAATTAGAAAGATCATATCATAGGGAACATGTGTACTAAGTTTGAAGTTGATTGAACTTCAACTTCATCAAAAACTACCTTGACCAAAAACTTTAACCTGAACGAACGAACGGAAGGACGGACAGACGGAAGGACGGACAAACAAACAGACGCACAGACCAGAAAACATAATGCCCCTCTACTATCGTAGATGGGGCATAATCAAAGAGCAGAATGCTCTGAGGGATACGATTGCCATATTGTTTTCATTGACACATGTATAGCAGTTCTGCCAACTTTTCATTAAGCAAATTCGTGAGATTTGGCCAAAATTGAAAAGATCAAAGAGGAAAAACATAGATCCAAGGATACTGCTACAAAAAAGCATGAACATGCGTGAGTCTCACTCATTTTTGACAGACCTGGCATTGAAGGCATAAAACTTTGCTCAGTGCTTGGAGCACAAAAATCATGCTCGAATCAAAAAATCAAGCAATTTCATTGGCTGATTTTCGGGTATGAGTACAAAAAACTGCCTTGAAAAATTTATGACCGCAAGTCCTGGTACAGCTGGATAGTATTATTTCAGTAAAAACTAATTCAACTGCACATGCAAATGTAATAATCTGAGTAGTCACTCAACTTTAAAAATGAATCCGGGTCCGTTCGCGCCCATTCACGTTCGCACCCTATCACGTTCGCTCCCATTCACTTTCGCACCCTAAACGTTCGCACCCAATTTTTATTGGTTTGGGGTTTATAACAGTGGCGGATCCAGGGGGAACCCCCCCTTTTTTTTGGCCGAGGAATGCATTTGAATGGGAGCATATAGTTGGAACTCCCCCTTTACTCTGGGTTGGGAACCCCCCCCCCCTTTTTAAAATGGCCGGATCCGCCACTGTATAATAACTTTGTAATCAAGTTTTGGCAAGTGTATTCCTATAAGTATGTTTGTTGTTATTGTCACACAATAAAGTATTTTTTTTTTTGTGTTGAATAAATTAATCATATTTTGGAAAGTGTATTGCTTTTATTTTTTGTTCCATAGTTTTGGATCAATGGGGCATAGCTATAAAAAAAAAAAAAACAATTATCTGGAGTGTTTTTCATTTAAAATCTTCAATGTTTTACTTAATACATGCAGTATTTACATCAAAGCAATTTAAAACAACAATCACGATTTTCTAATTATTCAACTGTAATTAGATTAAAATTGGGTGCGAACGGACTTTGTGTGCAAACGTGAAGGGTGGGAAAATGTATTGGGCGTGAACGGACTTGATACCTTTAAGAATAGCCAATCCCGTATACAAGTGTATGAGCAATGTACTTATTGTGTTTTATTTGTGTACTATCAATTCCAAGTTTACTTTCCACAGAAGTCACTGAGAGCTCAGACTGAGAGTGAGAGAAGGTATTTCACTTCGTATCTTATCACCGTTAATTCTAGGAGGAACCCCATTTCTGACTCTTTAAATATTAATTTCCGTTGGGTCAGTGGGCATGACTCCTTTCCGTACACACTCCTCTGTTTAAATTGAGATCGTTCTTAATATAATACAAGGTTTATCGACATCGAACAAGTTAATTTTTCTTGACCGTCGGAGTCGTATTGTATTTCGATTTTGACAGGAAATCCTTTCGGAAGGGAGAGAACTCGAAACGAAAATATGGAAGACTCCATTTTGGCTGAAGGGGTGTTATAGGTAAAACTACATTGATTTTAATTTAAATGATGCATATGATTTTAAATTATGCAACAACAATATTAAACCCTCAATAGCAGACAGACATAAAGAGAATCCCATGAGTTTCAAATTAATTAATAAGCGGGGAATACAGAGCAACTAATCAATCTGATACCCCTTGAAATAAAGAAAACTATACGCATGCGCATTAATACATAAACAAACCCGATTTGCGATTTGGAACAAGAATGTTTATTAAATGATATGACGAATGGGTCTCCATTTCTTTATGAGAGTACAGTATCAGTTTCATAACGGTAAAAATATAGAAAAACTTCACTTCAGTTCTTTTATGACAGAAATAGAATAATCGGAATTCAGAGAACTCTCGCATTTATCAATACTGGGGAATTCCCTCTGACGTGTTTCTAAATTTATAAATATAAATACTGCTTAATTCTGATTTTCCGTGTTGTTAAAAACATGCATATAAGTCAAGGGAAATATCAAACATAAAGGTTATGAGAAGAACTTTACAGGAAAGTTGTTTATGTTCAATCCTTTTGCTTGTTTTTACCTTTTAAAGCAAGACAATCATAAGAATCTGAGATGTTGCTGAATGTTTAGAATAAAACGGTTGACGTGAGGGAATGAGCCCTGAGTCAACGGTAAAAGTCTACAGATTGCTTGAAAGCAATCGTATCCCAAAAATGAAAAAGGTGGTATGATTACCAAAGAAACAAATCTCTACTAGAGACCAAATGACATAGAAATTAACTACTATAGGTTACTGTATGGCCTTAAACAATGAGCAAAGCCTTTACCCCATAGTCAGCTGTAAAAGGCCCTGAAATGACAAATGCAAAACAAATCAAACCAGAAAACTCTCGATATCCACTTAAAGTAGTCTTTATCTTGAAAAATACTACTGCAGATTCTATTGCCTACAGGACTGAAGCTTTTGTTTTCCATTCTGATTCATCAGAGAAATTTTCGTTAGGATATTCAAGGTCCCTTTAACAAAAGGTTTGCTATTGATCTTCTTACATCAGCATTACAATCAAGGAATTTATTAATTGTCAAAATAACATTATTTCATACTTATGTAATGAAATTATTGATCAATATCAACTGACTTTCAATGACTTATATGATGTAACCAAATATTATCAAAAACTTAATCATGTAAAATATTGTTGCAATTGAAACAGTATCTTTTAAAATGACCTTATTTTGGTTGCACTTTTGAATATTGAATTGCAACAGGACCAGTTTCCTGTGACATTTTGAATAGAAATGACCCCTTTGATGAAAGGATGTGGGTCTTTCGTAGAACTGTAAGAAGCACATGTCATTGTTTATCTAGCTATAAACTTCTACCACAAACAATCCTTTACTTTGACAGTTCTGAGGTTTTTATTGGAAAATCAAACTTGCTTTCAACATATTACATGTAATATAGTGACTCTAATTAAGTAAGTCAAACAAAATATTTAAAAATTCAGACATTTGTTTTTAGTGTAATCAAACATTAAGTTTAAGAACAAATCAAACATTTGCTCACATTGGAAAAATATTTCTATAATGATTCAATAAAATTGTCCTTTTTATCAATATTTTGGTTTAAGTCAGAATTTTGTTATTACTAAATTCAATTAAACCAGAAATATTGAAACATCAATTAGCTATACATATATTTAGGGAATGGCTATAAATAAACTCTAGAAACGGTGAAACATAGACAAAAAATACATTTGTCACAGATTTCATTCATGCTATATGTACTGATACTTTTAAATAATAGATTTAGTCAAGTTTACTGAAAACAGATATATGGTATGACTGTGAAACAAGAAATGAACAAAGAAAGATAATGCAAAATCTCCAACCAAACAACTGAACATTATTACAAGTGAAACAGGTGCTTGGTTATTCTATTATGGATATGTTAACATGTATATCAAGGCATTTAAATTTTTCTACTAAATAAAACTAGTCTTACTTCAATATATAACCAAAATATATTGTTTTTCCAACATGCTATTTTGATATATATTACATATACTGGATGTTTTTCGATCTACAGGTTGCATAAAAACTTTATTTTTACTTTTCACTTCACAATTTACTTCTATAAAAACAGGCTATAAACCATACTACAATGGCTGAATTTATTTGAAGGTAGAAATTGTTTGCCAAATATTTTTTCCCAAATTGAATGTGTTATTTAACCAATTTATAAGAGTTTGGCAAGGACTCCATTATCATAGAAATAGACTTGAAACCAACAGAACTATAAGTGTGTACTAATGATTTGTTAACCCAGAAAAACTTTTTATAACAAGTTAAAAGGACTCTAAATTGGTTATTCAATTTTCATGGGGCCTTCAAGAGAAGAATATAGGTTTTGATTCATAAGCCTTTATTCCATTCATATGCTGATTCCATATACCTGGGTAGTTATTCTGGTTTCATGACTGGCCTTGCATTAATTTGAAGTTTAGAAATACACAACTGCTGGTGTTAAGAGTCAATAAAAAAACACACACACACAGATCTACAGCTAACACCCAATGTTACCTTGGACCATTTACTTCTTCATGTACATGTCTGTTTAGGTGTAAAGTCTCCATACATATTCTATCTACTTTTTCATTGGTTCTTGTCATGTGACATATCACCTGATCACTAGCCTATTTATAGAACAAAATAATAGCAATTATTATTCAATTTTTATATTTTATTACGATCTACCAGTAAAATAAAACATCAAAGTCACTATAATGATAATGGGCAAATTCTTTCACAGAAAATCTAAAAAAAAGCTTTGAGGATCCTGCTTACATGTTTAACACCACCATATTATGTATGTATGTTCCTGTCCCAAGTCAAGAGCCTGTTATTCAGTGGTTGTCGTTGTTGCTGTGTTACATATTTGTTTTTTGTTCAATTTTTAGGACGTTAGTTTTTTTGTTTGAATTGATTTACATTTATTATTTCAGGGCCTTTTATACCCAACTATACAGTATGGGCTTTGCTCATTGTTGAAAGTTATATGGTGACTGATAATTGTTCATTTTTGTGTTATTTGGTCTGTTGAGGAGAGTTGTCCCATAGTTTTATTTTCATTTAATCATGGGTTGTGCATAAATTTTCACTCTTATTTTACCCCTTGCTGTTGATCAGGACAAAATATATGAATATAAATGCCACACCCATGATTTAAGGAAAACAAATTGATGGCTCCCATGAATTATTTCTTATACTTCAACAAATGTCACACTGACCTTAATCCATACTTGCTCATTAATGAAGGAGAATGGTTCGGGAGGATCATCGCCATACTTTATTTCTGTTTTGGAGAAATCGATTGTCTTACCATCTAATCTAGGTGGTGTACCTATAAATAAAACTGTATGTAATTCACCTATCAAGAAATAATTTGTATTTCTATCTATTCTAGACGATGTACCTAAAAATAAAACTATATGTTTAGTCACAAAGGAGACAGTAAACATAAAATTTCAGTCATTAGCATACAAGTTCTCACAATCTAGTCCTAGAAGTAAATCTGATAATTGTTAAATTTTGATTGATTAATTGATTGTTGGTTCTTCACGCCACTTTCAGCACTCTAAGCTATTTGATATAGCTCTTTATAGGCTAGTTTTTACTTGTGTAGAAACCTGGAGAACCACCATCTTCACATGAGAAAATTGCAATTCTAGTCAATTGAGATCCAAGCCTAACACACCTTGCCACTGAGAAGGGTCCAAACTCACAACCTTAGCCTAGGTTAATATTTATTAACAATAAAAGAAAATAGATAATGAGACTTTTCTTATATGTATGTGTTTGCATGGCCAATAATAGCCGGAAGTCAAGGTTGGTTATTGGCCTTCGAGGCAAATATCAAAATAAGCCTTCGATAATCCATAGTTCCCCTGAATTTGACTTCGAGTAACCTGTCACTCAAAAACTATTTGTTGACAAGATGGCATATGAGGCAGACGATTTGGAGAGGTTTCAATCCACCATTTTTACAAGTGAGGAATTTGACAGTTGTAATCCATTTGTTTGATGTGTTTGAACTTTTGGTTTTGTCATTTGATTGGGGACTTTCCTTTTTGAATTTTCCTTGGAGTTCAGTATTTTTGTGATTTTACTTTTTTCTTGTGTTGAAAATATTAAACATAATATGCTTTCTTTTTTTCTTCAGCTTAAAAATATGTGATAAATTATAGATTATTACATGTCATTTTCCATATTGGTCAATATATCAAACCTTGACCCACACTATCTGTTCACAGTTCTATCATTAAGATACCCACTTCAGTTCCTTGCTTAAAGAACTTTAACAGTACCTGTTTTAAGTCTACCCATTGTAAATCCTGCATTCTCAATACTTTTAGCCAGACCAATAGCAGGCTGATCTCCTAGTCGGCCAGCCTGGATAACTTCTAAACCTATATTTATACTTCCTCTCAAAAATGTGCCAGCTGTTAGAATTACAGTTTTGCCATATATTTCTTTACCGTCACCTATAAAAAATAAAATCTTAAATCTAAACCAGAGGTTTTAATGATCAATGAGAATCTGTGGTACTTTTATTTATCTCAACAGTGTGATGAACCTATGGCATTTGTTTCCAGTTGAGAGTTTTCTCGTTGGCTACCACACCAAATATTTTTTTTTTTGTATAAACAGACTAAGTCAACAGGATACCTATGTATCATTATATTAATTTGAGGTTAGGAAAAACCTGTAATAAACATAAATAATATGATAGGTCATATTAAGTCAGTACATGTATATAAAAGTATTACTGATTTAGCCAAATAATTTTTTTTTTTAATTTTCATATCAAACTTTAAAGATTTAATGTCTCAGAGATGAGTTAATTTTATTAATCCTATAATTTAGAAAATTGTTTGTTTTTAAAGCCAAATAGTGAGCCTAGTCTGGGACTATTATATTAATAGTCCCAGGCCTAGTACAATTTTGTAAAGTCTTTTGATTTTCATTTTGTTAGGCTGGTGTCTAATAGTCCCAGGGCCTAGTACAATTTTGTAAAGTCTTTTGATTTTCATTTTGTTAGGCTGGTGTCTAATAGTCCCAGGCCTAGTACAATTTTGTAAAGTCTTTCGATTTTCATTTTGTTAGGCTGGTGTCTAATAGTCCCAAGTCTAATACTTTTTTGTAAAGTCTTCTGATTTTTATTAAGTTAGGCTGGTGTCTAACAGTCCCAGGCCTAATACAATTTTGTAAAGTCTTTCGATTTTTATTTTGTAAGCCTGGTGTCTAACAGTCCCAGGCCTAATACAATTTTGTAAAGTCTTTCGATTTTTATTTTGTTAGGCTGGTGTCTAACAGTCCCAGGCCTAATACAATTTTGTAAAGTCTTTCGATTTTTATTTTGTTAGGCTGGTGTCTAACAGTCCCAGGCCTAATAAAATTTTGTAAAGTCTTTCGATTTTTATTTTGTTAGGCTGGTGTCTAACAGTTCCAGGCCTAATACAATTTTGTAAAGTCTTTCGATTTTTATTTTGTTAGGCTGGTGTCTAACAGTCCCAGGCCTAATACAATTTTGTAAAGTCTTTCGATTTTTATTTTGTTAGGCTGGTGTCTAACAGTCCCAGGCCTAGTACAATTTTGTAAAGTCTTTCGATTTTTATTTTGTTAGGCTGGTGTCCAATAGTCCCAGGCCTAGTACAATTTTGTAAAGTCTTTCGATTTTTAATTTGTTAGGCTGGTGTCTTGCTAACAAAAACACAACACTGTCATTGATTAATTTCTACAATATTGACAGTATCCTTACCAAGTTTTACACCACAACATTCTTGTTTCATTAAATCATGACTGGGATGTGTAGCTGTTTTCAGAATGAGATCTTCAACTGGTGACACTTCTATAGCAAGGTTAGCTGTGCTCGTCACCTCATCTTGTATATGTTTCTTATATAACATTCTGTCTATCTGTGCTCTAGGGCCCTTAAAATATATGATAGACAGTTGAACATTTCTATATGGAGAAATTGAAGTTATAATTATAAGGTTATTTATTTATTTATTAAAACAAGGTCTAAGGCTTAACAATAAACATCTTTAATTTGACACTTGTTGACCATGGACATTGGTAAAACATTTCCTTTGATATGTAAAATCCTATTTTCTTTTGACACCAACATGTTATTTTAAACTTTCTACTTGCTAAATGTTTGACAAACTCAAAAATTTGTGTGTAGAAAAAAGGTGTTATCAGTAAAAGCAAAATAGATATAAATGTTTTAAACAAAAATAATGGTCAATAATTTTGATACTCAGTTCCAGAAATCAGAATTAAATAATCTGTGCTTTATTGAGACCTGACCATATGCCTGTCATGAAATCTAACAGTAGCATCTTACCCAAACAGCAGGTCCCTTCTTTCTGTTCAGTATTCTGTACTGTATTCCTGATTTATCTGAAAAAGTGTAAGATATTGCTTATTATATATATACATGTAAAACATCTATTATGGTGATAACTTGATATATAAAAGGGAATGTCCAGACTTTACCAGGGCCTTTATAATGGAAATAACAGGGCTCGTTTTTCGGTTCATATATATATGTATCAAACAAAATAGATAATAAATATGTTTCTCATTCTTTTTAAGATATTAAAATAATCTGTCAGAGTTATCTCTCCTTATATAGCAACTGTCATTGTTACACAACATAACATACATTTCTTCATTTATATGTCAATGTAAATACTTGAATATAACGAAAACATAAAAATAAAAATGTTATATTTATTAACTAAAAAGAATGGAAGCTGCAGATAATAAAATAATAATGAAAACTTAGTGTTTAATTTGTAAGCTAGACTTATTACACTCAATCCTATGCTATTTTCTGCATTCTATTTCTACCACTAAATCAAGACTTCAAATGTTGAAATGTCTGACTACCTTTTTTTCGGTTCTATTCAATTTATTTTTTAAAATCATTATAATTTGGTATTTCTAAACTCCAAGAAGAACTCTGATATACAAGCACCTACCACAGATTCTGGCACACACTCCGTCTAAAGCATCTATTTCCTTCATAAGATGTCCTTTACCTATTCCTCCGAATGATGGGTTACAAGACATTTCACCTGAATCATATAAAATTTATGCATACAATTTATAGGCATTGAAATTGTTTATCTCATTTTATCTGTCATTTCTTTTTGTAACCAGATATTTTAATGCTTTTGATAAAAGTTTTTTTGTTCTATCTTTATTCTGACATTGCCTATTTATGACTTTTAAAAAAGTGATATTTTTAAATTTTAAGAAAGTTAGTAATTTAATTGTAACAAGAAAGTTATTAAAATTAATTGCGTAACTGCCTTTTTTATTTGGTTCAATCTCAAATCTTATATTCTCACAAAAATTTACTATTGATGCCAAACTAATTTAAAGGAACTAAAGTCTGAAAATTTTACAATTTTTTGGTATTTTTTGGTAGGGGACGTTATTTCAATAAATCACTTATAGAAAAGAAAAACAAATCGGCAGCAGACTCTTTATTTCTTGTCATTTAAAAAAAAAAAAAATCAAAAATTAGTTTATTTTCGGCAATATCTTAATAAATTATCTCCTTGAATTGATTACATTTGTGCAAATTATCTCCCTTATATGATTATTTGTGTTTACATATTTTGTACATGCATGTATATATACCTATTTGCTAACCTGCTGAAACGTTAAAAGTAATAAGCTATTATTGCTTTAAACAATAAAATAAAATACTGTCAACCAACTTATTTTTCATATACATGTATTCTTAATTTCATGTTGAGCACTTTCTAGCCAACTTCATGAGCATTGATTTTCATGGTTTAAAACTTTCTTGATGTATTTTCTGATAACTGTAAACTAACTTACTTTCATGAGCAATTTTTTTTGGGAAAAAAAAACGTGAATATAAATCGTTGTATGTAAAACTTGGATCTTTCCTTATTTACTACATCAAGTAAATAAGAAAATTGCACAATTAAATAGTCGTGAAGTGGAATAGAAAGGATACAACATGAAAATAAGTATCCATTAAAATAAGTTGGTTTATCGCATATAAGGGAAGATCAAAGTTTGTCTTATTCTTAAAAATTAGTGTGTTTACAGAGCACATATTAGTCATTTTATGCAATAGTCATTCATAATAATTTTACCTATGGTTTCAAACTTGTGTGTAACTAGTAAAGTCTGCACTCCCATTCTTGCTGCTGCACATGCCGCTTCTGTTCCTGCATGGCCCCCACCAACAACTATTACATCATAGGGTAGGGCTGTTGTCCCTTGGGTAGAGCTCAGTAATCGTCTTCCTGTACATCTAGCATACTGACACACATGACCAAATTTCAGTGCTGTTCCCATCCTTTGATTTAGATTAGGTTAAACTGTAAACATTATACATCTGAAATAAAAAAAAAATACACATATGCAGTAGATGGGTGACAAGTAATAAAACTTAAAATACACATTTGTTGATTTTGAGCAAACAGTCAATATATATTTTATTATATTTTCTGGAATGAACAAAAATAAATATAGTTGACATATTGCTATACATTGACCTATGGACATTGAAAATTGGGTCAAGGTCAGATGAACCATTGTTCCATTTGTAATACTATGGATTCATTTATTTTCGTGGGCATCAATTTTCGTGGATTGCTGAAAGTTGCATATTTGTGGATATTTGATTTCATGGTTTGACAATCTCTGTATACAAAGCCTATAGACCATATATATGTTATTCGTTGAACATTTGAATTCGTGGATCAATTGTACCCACAATGATTCCACAGTATATTGTTAACCATTTGCTTAAAGTATAAATATGAAAAATAGACCTAACCACAAAAACCTTAGCATTGACCAATGAACCGTGCAATTTAGGTCAAGGTCAGACAAGATCTGTCTGACAGACAGTTTCTTTGTTACATATTTGTTTGTTTTTATAGTGATTAAGATTATAACACAATCTTGTCTGCTGTACCCTTATTTTTGTCATTTGTATTTACTATATCTGTTTTTTTTTTCCCCACATCGTTATCAATATAATGGAATTTTATGTGATTTTCATATAGTGAGAGGTTTGGCTAGCTATAAAACCAGGTTTAACCCACCAATGTCTACATAAGGCCAAATAAGCTATTTCTAAGCTTAAAATATAGGGTAGATAGGGAAATATGAAACACACATACTTTTTTATTCAGCCTTAGACAATGGCTGCATCAAGTCAGGAATATGACACTTGTTATCCATTCGTTTGATGTGTTTGAGCTTTCGATTTTGACATTTGATTAGGGACTTTCTGCTCTCAATTTTCCTCAGAGTCAGATATTTTTGTGATTTTTTTTTATACACCTTACAACCATGACAACCATATTCACTAGGAAAAGGGTTGGACCCAGGACACTGCTCTGGGGAACTCGTGATAGGACAGGTGATGTATTTGATCTTCAGTATTGGAGGACAACGTGCTGTTTTGGTGAGTTGAAAATTCTTTAATCCAGCTTTAAAGACTAACCTGTATTCAGTCACCATGATAACATTCGGAAGCATTCAGACATTTCGTTTACTTGCATCGTAAATGAACGAGGTGTTAGATTATATGTTCCTTTAGTATTCATATTGACCTAGGTTCATTTGTATAAATCAGCTCCCAAAATCTATTGTGCCTTACTATTTCTCGTTGATCACATGACAATCTTTCAAAATGAAAGTTTAAAATACCAGAATCGATGGATCAATGTGAAAACTGTCCAAATATAAGAAAATAAAGGTTGACAGGTAGATGAAACTTACATAAATAAAGAGATATATATGAAAAATGAATAAATTTAGGCCAGATATATAAAGTTCCAAGGCCGTCAGTTGGCCCCAGAAGCAACAAAACAGTGTATCCATTTTGGATGGGCAAATATCCATTTTTTGATATGGGATAAGTTCTGACATCCCACGGCCCCAACTTGTCTGGCAAAACAGCCGTTGTATCAGAGTAATCTCGGACTAGTGTCGTAGTGACAGGATTGCTTCCCTTAGTAAATGATGTAGATACTTAGTCAGCCGTAATCAGTTGAGGTAAGAAAGTACTTCTTAACTCAGTTGTTATAC
Source organism: Mytilus edulis (assembly GCA_019925275.1). NCBI lineage: Eukaryota > Metazoa > Mollusca > Bivalvia > Mytilida > Mytilidae > Mytilus > Mytilus edulis. The sequence continues at coordinate 12,015,393 of CM034360.1, read as the reverse complement.
ACGCTGCCTTGTAATCCAGAGGTCCCAGTGAATACAAGCAATTTTGTGATGAAAAGCATGCTCTCTGGTTACATGGACAATGGACAGATGAATAACATTCAATTTTCATTGTAAATTATCATATAATTTACACAAAATGTATCTCCTATAAAATCAGAAACCGTACCATTCTACAAAATGATAGATAATAAGTCTCTAGACTTGTGACTTACTATTATTTCTTCGGATTTTTGCAGACCACTTTTTTTAAGAGACGGTTAGGGTATGGGAAAGAAATGAAGGTTTGAGGTTAAGAAAGTTGTTATAATTAAAGTTGAAAACCGGACCGGATATTACAACCCGGAATATATACATAATTTATATATAATATATTTTGTTGTTGTTAACGATTTTAAAATCTTGATGTAGTTTTTGAAATAAGAAATATTTTAAAGAACTTTTTGTTCATCAATATTATAGTATATACCTGCAATACAAAGTAAGATATTCCTTGAGTGACTTTGCTTTTTTTCAATTTGGTTTAGCGGAAAATGCTCGGAAAAGTTCGTTTCCATTGTTTCATAAAAAAAGGGAATTCAAGTAGCCGGCAAGTAGACAGTAACTTTTCTAAAGTCGTCATATACATGTAAGTACATAATACTATAACTGCGCACATTGCTGGTTCTACTTCTATTTTTCTGCCATGAGACCTTCTGTATCTGTATCTGTATGTTACACAGTGCAGGATCCGATCGCGGACTGGAAGGAGAGCGGGTTGGTTAGTCCAACCGTTGGAGGGCAGCCGTGAAACCCTCAACTGTCTTTTGACATGCAGTTACCTCGTCCAGATGGTTCCACTCAACTATTGTTTTTGGAAAAAAAGAGTTCTTTCGAATGTCTGTTTTGCAGTCTAATAATTTATACGATCTGCTATTTCTGGTTTCTTGTCTTTCCACTATGTTTGAATATTGGAAGTCACTAAAGTTTTTTGCTTTGACTTGGCGTTTATTTCTTGTCTTTTGTAGATAATCTGTTGGATCAATAGCCGGCACCAATCCCTCAACCACTTTGTAGAACATAGTCAGCCTCTGATGTTTCCTTCGCTCTTGGAGAGGTGGTAGTTTTAGCTTAGAAAGCAAATTTGTGACGCATCCGGTGTCTCTGGATTTATAGTCGTGCAGAATGAAACGTGCTCCTCTTTTCTGTATGCTTTCTATTTTTTCTATTTCCCTGATGGTGAATGGGTCCCAGATGACAGCACCGTATTCTAGTACGGATCTAACCATGGCTAAGTAGGCAAGTTTTTTGCACTCTTGGGGGCACTGGCGTAAGTTTCTTCTCAGGAACCCTAGTGTACAGCTTGCCTTGCTTGTTGTTTTCCCTATGTGGCTGGTCCATTTTAGGTCATCAGATATGTTAAGACCTAGGTAAGGATTAGTTTGTACCTGTTCTAGTATGTGGTTGTCTAGTTGGTAGAAGTGTGTTGATTTTTGTTTGAAGCTCATTATATAGCATTTTTTTGCGTTGAATTTCATTCCCCAATTTAGTGCCCATACTTCCAGAGCTTTTAGATCTTCTTGGAGAGTTTGGTGGTCTTTTGTGTTTTTAATCTCTCGATAGAGTAGGCAGTCATCTGCAAATAAACGAACTTGAGATTTTACGCTTTCCGGGAGGTCGTTGATGTGGCATAGGAAAAGCAGCGGTCCTAGTACTGTGCCTTGTGGTACGCCAGAGTCTACGTGGGCATATTCTGAGTGCTCACCTTCTACGACAACCCGCATTGATCGTTTTTGCAGAAATGCTGCTAACCATTTGTTCAGATTTCCATCTATTCCGAAGCTGTTTAGTTTTGCCAGAAGTTTGTTATGTGGCACAGTATCAAAAGCCTTTGAAAAGTCGAGTATAGCCATATCAAGTTGAATGCCACTGTCGAAGCTCTTTAGTAGGTCTTCTGTTGTGACTAAGAGCTGTGTTGTACAAGAGTAACCTGATCTGAATCCATGATTTAAATTTGTCAGTATTTTGTGCTTTTCCAGATGTTTAAGGATGTGTTTACAGATGATGTGTTCCAAAAGCTTACATGATACACAGGTCAGTGAAACTGGTCTGTAATTTTCAGCTGCGTGGACGTCCCCCTTCTTAAATACTGGAGCTATGTTTGCACTTAACCAATCTTCAGGGAGAGTGCCTGTGTCAATTGATTTTTGAAAGATGGCGGATATACTTGGTGCGAGTTCTTCTGCACATGTTTTAAGGACAGTGTTTGGTATTCCGTCTGGTCCCATTGCTTTGGATGGATTTACGTTTTTCAATAATTTATGTACTCCTTCTGATGTTATGTCCAATTTTGAAATATTTGAAGTTGATCTTTTCTTTAGTGGTGGTATTTGTGAGTTCGGATCTAATTTAGTGAATACTGATTTGAATTGGTTGTTTAGAATTTCTGCCTTTTCTTTGCTGTCGTTTGTAAGGCCTCCATTTGACTTTAGTGGTGCTACTCCTATATTATCTTGTTTCTTTGCTTTCATGTAGTTCCAGAATGGTTTAGAACTATTCTTTTCAAAACCTGCATTGATGATGTCATTAATATAGTTCTATTCTGCTTTTCTAAATTGGCGTTTGCAGTCTTTTTGGAATTGTTTATATTCTTTGTAACTTCCAGTTTTTCTAGCATGTTTGTGCAACCTAGCTTTCCGTTTTAGCATTTTGCGCAGTTTTCTGTTTAACCATGGGACAGAGTGCTTTTTCTTTATCATTTTAGATGGTACGTTGGTGTCAATTGTTGCTTGTACACCGTTCTTGAAGGTTTGCCAGGTTTTATCTATTGGCATATCGTGTATATGATTATAGATGTCCTTTGTTATCATATTTATGTCTGTTTTAATCTGATCCCAGTTTGCTTTCCCAAACATGTATCTTTTCTGTGGGCGTTGTTTGCAATAGTATGGTTTTATCAATGAGTCTGTAATGACGATATCATGGTCTGAAATTCCTGGTGCATTGCCAGTTGATTTAATAAGGGACGGGTTGTTTGTGAATACCAGATCTAACAGATTTCCCTCTCTTGTTGGTTTGTCGTGTATTTGAACGAGACCGTGTTCAATAGATAGGTCCATAAGTGCTTGTTGTACTTCTTTGTCTGGTGCTCCATATTTATGCAGTCGATATCTGGGCAGTTGAAATCTCCAGCAATAATGATATGTTTTGGTTTTCCTGTAGTTAACTTTTCTAGTGATAGTTTTAGATTTGTTATGTCTTTCGTGTTTCTGTGAGGCATGTAATATGATGCGATGAAAAGGTCTTTGCTGTTTTTCAATTTAATTTTAGACCATTCAATTTCACAGTCTGTGACGGGTTCAATGAATTCAGTTGATATGAGATCTTCATGTATTCCTAAGAATACTCCGCCCCCAAGAGTGCCTCTATCATTTCTGTAGATTTTAAAGTTCTCTGGGAAGACTTCAGCTGATTTAATTGCATCTTTCTTCATTGGTTTACCTGGTTTAATTCCTTTTAGCCAGGATTCAGTTCCACATATGATGTCTGGTTTTATGTATTGTATGGAAGCTGATAGTTCGGCTTTCTTTTCAATGATACTACGGCAGTTTACCGTCATAATACGTAGGTTACCTTTTGGTGGTAAATTAAGTACATTTGAATTGTTGGAGTTTGTACTTTTTGAAAGGTTACTGCTCCTTTTGCTGTTCCTACTGTGTCTGTTTCCAATGGATTTTGGGCTACTAGTATGTATCGGGTTGAAGACTGATGTATTTAAGTCACTATCTATTGAAAAGTCACTATCTATTGAAAAATCGAAAACAATGCGTTTACACATATCTAAAATACATTCAAGAGGGGGGATAGGACCTTTATCGGGACTCCGGGATCGGGTGTTTTTAAGCTCGGGATTTCGGGATTGACCCTTTCGGGATCCGGGAATTCTTTTTTCGAATTTTGGGACCTCGGGATTTCGTGTTTTAAGCCCGGGATTTCGTGTTTTTAAGCCCGGGAATTCGGGATCAGGACCCCTCCTACCCTCCCTCATTCAACGCTAAATAAATGTTTAAGCAGTTCCGTAGTCAAATGTAATTATAAAACTTTGAAATTCTTTTGGACTATGGTGCATATCATTAAATTTCACAACTGGTTTTTAATTAATGACACGCTACACGTGCCATTGCTTTGTAAACCGTTTTCTTTCACTATACAGGCATAAAAACTGCCTTATACAAATACAAATACAAATACAAATATTTTTAATGGCACAAACTCATTAAACAATAAATGGTTAAGACCTATGGCATTACATATAACTATAATAATTGACATGGTAGAATGAAAGGTTCCATGATAACATATCATGCTATAATGAAAAGTTACATATTGATGTATCATATAAGTTCACTATTTCTTATATTTAGACACTCTGATATGAAAGAGGAAGACAGTCTAAGTAATAATGCTGAGCTATTATTAACCAATAGAGATATTTTTTCATCAACGGTAATGTAACGCTGTATTTGAAATATAACATTTATTTTATTTTCTAATATTTCTCGCTTTGAGGTAAATCTATTACATTTTAATAAGAAATGTTGTTCATCCTCAATTTCCCCATTTTTACAGACAGGACAGTATCTTTCCTCTCTAGGAATATTAAGATGTCTTCCCCTTTCAATCATTAAAGGATGTGCACTTATGCGTATTTTGCATATTGCTGCTCTATCATTTAAATTGTTTAGTGAATCAACATATGAAGTTCTTTGACCCATTGTGTAGACTTGACGAAAGAAACTGAGCTTAGAAGACTCCTGTATGTTTGCATTTTGATTTTGCAAGCACTGATCATAAATTCTCTGTTTTACTTGAACTTATAGGGTTCTTAATCAAAAAAATTATGTTATTTTCAGTGTCTTCGATTCAGGACTTTTGATTAATGTCTTAGTCTTGTTTGATTTCAACTCATTCAGTCCCCTAGTAAAAACTATGTTGCACAAATTCGATTACACAAGTTACTGATACTGCGATACTGCAATACACTTAAAGATAAGATTAAACTCACCAAATATGACGGTTGTCATGAGAAAACAGGATAGCAATGCTTACAATTCCGGAGCACCATATACTACTTCTGCTTGATAAGGATTTGAATGATCAAAGATTGTTTTTGTTAGGATCACATAGATTTTCAAATATAAATAAACCAAAGAAGACGTGTCAAGCGAAAACTATAAACTGAAAAAAGACCAAACAACAATTTTCTGTACACATGCACACACTAAAGGATCTCAGTCAATAATTTACACCATTATTGTTCTACAACTTTTGAATTGCAGGGCCATACAATGCAACATACGAAAAGGAGAGATAGATATATATAGTATATGATTCACACTGAGACATCTATCCAACAAAATCAAAATAAGGGGGATTTTAGAAAGTATATTAGGACATCTTAAAAAAACTATAATGTGCTGATTGGTACTTTCGTCTTGGAACACACACTTATTTATTATATATAGTTCACGGCATGGTGGTAATTGGCTTTGAAATAACTTTTAATTTCAGCGAGGTTGTTATATAAGCGTCTATGTCTATTGCATGCATTTTGGTAAGTTGGTTTTGTGCTTCGTACGGATCTTTTAGTTAAACCAATCGTATCTGATTTTTTGATAGTTCTTATGTTGCGCTGCTACCCCACTGTCCCAGGTAGGTTAGAATTGAGGGCTCACAAACAAGTTTAACCCCGCCAAATTCTTCATGTGCCTGTCCAGAGTCAGGAGCTTTTAGTTTAGTTGTCGTTGTTAGTTGCTTTCTGTCATTTTTGTTTTTCATACATTGCTATAATAATATGTGATATGAGTGCCAATGAGACAACTTTCCATCCATGTCAAAATTTGTAAAAGCGCAATTAAACCATTACAGGTCAAAATGTGGCCTTCAATACTGAGCCTTGGCTCACACCGAACAGCAAGCTATAAAGAGCCCAAAAATGACTAGTGTAAAACCATTAAAAAAGGAAAACCAACGGTCTAAATTATACCAAAAAAAAACCCGTTAGTTTTCCGGTCGAATTGTTACTAATTTTTCATGTTTGGGCTTTTATAGCCGACTAGACGTTATGTTTTTTTCTCTTCCCTATTTGAGGAATGTTCTTTGTTCTATGCTTGCTTATATCCACTTCATTTGAACTCAATTACTTGTTTATAGATAGTTTCAATATTTTTTTCTTAAAAGTGACACTTAAAAAAAAGAGAGAGAAAAAGAGCATTTTATATATTCAGTAATACGTTTTAGTTAAATTTCGCTAAATATTATGTAATTGTTGTATTTGATTCAGTGTGAAGAAACTGAATAAAATTACTTGCATGATACGCGGGTTACGTTCTCCTTATGTATTTAATGATGGTACAATAATAAATCGGATTGTACTTCATATTCATATGATGAAGACTTAATCTTTCAATCAGTTTAATTGAGGTCTGAGGCTGGCATATCAGTAACTGCTAGTAGTCCTTTGTAAATGTATGTATCATACTCATTTTGTTTAGTTTCTTTTGTTACTTATTCTGACATCGGACTCGGACTTTTTTAAACTGAGTTTTACGGTGCGTATTGATGTGTGTTTGTTTTTTCTACATTGTCTAGAGGTATAGGGCCTGGAGGGTTAAGATCTAAAAAAAAAAAAACATGATTAACCCGGTCGCATTTTTGCGCCTGTCCCAAGTCAGGAGCCTATGACCGTTGTTAGGATGAATGTTTTTTTTTTATTTCAGTTTCTGGTCAATATTTCAGAGTTTAGTATGACGTCCATTATCACTGAACTACAAACAATGTAGTATACATTTTTGTTTAGGGGCCAGCTGAAGCACGCCTCCGGGTGCAGGAGTTTCTCGCCGCATTGTTGACCCATTAGTGGCCTTCGGCTGTTGTCTGTTCTTTGGTCGGGTTGTTGTCTCTTTGACACATTCTGCATTCCCATTCTCTATTTTATTTTCATCATATGATTGACATTCTATATTTGCGCAAGACGCGCGTTTCGTCTACAAATACAAGACTCATCAGTCAATACATTCTAAAATGAATCACAAAAAAAATAAAAAATTTAAACAAAATATTTCATTTAAAAATAATTTTATAAGTCTGACTTAGGTCACGTACAGAAATATATATGTTAGTTGAACAAATATTGATTGTTTTAAACTTCAGTGTTTAATATAATCTCTGACACGAAGATTTATAGTTTTTATATTGTGTTTTAGATAGCAGAGCTGCAATATATCTATAAAATCAAGTAAACCCTATACTGTAAGAATGCAGAACTATTCCTCTTCATGAAAGTATTTTTATTTATGATTTTCTCTATTTTTGTTTATAACGTATAGTAAACATCATTATGTTAATTCATCCCTAACGACTGAACGATATCTTATTGAGATAATTCTACAATGTTCTACGCATGATGAACAAGGTCAAGTAAAAATACATTTTTTATCAGTGTAAACAATGTTTTGAGGTGAATATTTTTATGACTACTCGTAGTACTAGTGTATATGTACCAATAGCCATATATCCAATTTATGATAATATAATAAAAATGAGTATCATGTTAAGACGAAGTGTTCTATCTGGATGCAACAAATGGTTAAATAGCGCATACTGCTCTTCTGCATGGAACTTCACGGGAAACAAGTTGTCAAAGAACTATAGCCATAATGTTCAAAAGTTTGGAACTGCTGCTGCTGCCACCTCAGACTTTGTCAAACCGGGTAGGTACTTAATAATGAATATGAGATGTATATATAAAGAATTAGCTTTTATGTAAAATTGAATTGTCCCAGTTTTAGCATCGTTACAAGAGAGGAATATGGAAAAGGAGCTGTCGATATCCCGATCCATTAGGATATACAAATATATAAACTTAGGAATAAGTCTAAATTGAAAACAACGTTCAAACCTATTATTGAGTTGGATAAAAACCGCAATTTTTATACGTGTGCATCCAAAACAAATTTCTTGGTAGAGGGGTATATGAATATATATATATTATTAATATTAACTTAACTTGTTAAGCATGTTAAGGACTTTTGTCATTTATTATGTTTGCATTTTAACCCGTCAGGGATTTACTTTTTTGCAATAAAGTTATGTATAAAAAGTGTAGTTAAGAAGTGTACATTTGTGTTAAAAATTTGATTTCAACTTGACGTCACATGTAGGTACGGAAACTCTTATGGAAATACAGCTCGCCCGTTTGTTTGATAAATATACTTTATAGGAGAAATTGAAAAAAAATATATATCTTATTCGAAATCAAAGTTGCCTAGTTTTGGTCTCTAGAATTTCATGTTCTTATACTCCTAATGGAACCGTTAGTTTCTACGCTCAAAGTATAGTAGTTATCAATATTTATGTCAATCAATTGTAACCAATTTTTATGCCCTTTATGGGCCCTATAATTTGTGAAATAAAAATAATCTCTTCTATTCTATAGTAGTCAGCCGAGAACAAGTTTTAAGTTGTTGTAGAAAATGTAGAGACACGGTATAAATGACAATTGTGGAAAATGAGAGAAAATAAATAAAGCTGTAGAAAATAAGAACTAATGAAACAAAAAACAAGATTTATAAAATCAAAATCAATACCCTAGTGTCCCTCCGTCTCTTTTAAAGTTTAATAAACATCAAGTTTGTTAAAGTGTATTAAATATATTCAAATTATTGCACCAAGTGATAAACAAACTGTTACAGCATGAAAGGTTGGAATGATAGAACGTAAATTACAATTTAAGTGCGAACTGTATTCTGGTTGAATGCATTTTATCAAATATTCATCCGGGTAGATCAATCAAAATACCATTAAATTAAACGCAGAACTGTTATATCAGATTACCTATTCATCTTACCAAACCCTTCCCATAAAGTACTTTAGTTAAATATATACAGCATAGGGTGATGTAATACACCAATAAATATCATTGCTTGAGATTAATATACCAGAGTCAATTAAGCTGCATGTTGGGATTCTAATAAAAGTTAATGTTTTACTGAAATTTCCTCGTAAGCTTATCTAATACAGTTAATATGGAGGTTATCAAGTGATTTATCGATCCTTTACTTATAAATCCTAATAAGTGTATACGTGCCGAGCTTCAGTCATTTACTTGCACTATGCCAAATTCTGTACCATGACTCAGGAACATATATAGATATACTGTTCCCAGCATGACTTGACAATACATTTTTCATTTCACCTATTTGAGTCACTTAAAAACAAATCGTTGAAGATTTCGTAATTTGAAAAATACAAGAAGCAGAGTTCTTTTTTAACTAAACATAAACGATACCTCGAAATATCTATAATGGTGTAGTTTACGTTTTCGTTAAGTTTTAAGTACAGATAATGCGATGGAACAGGTCCCAATTATTATATGAATAGAAATAAGATTGTCTCCATTGAAGCCTTAAAACATATTTTTGGTAAAAAATATTTTGCTGATTATTTTCGATTTCAACTTGAATACAGATTTTGTTTAAGAGAAGATTTTTAATAAATAGTACAGACACCAAGTGATGGCAATTGCTCACAAATTTCCTACAGGACTTGTGTTTAATCAAACCATACATGTATATTGGATTGTAGCACTCATACATATATTCGCAAAACTTCCAACTTTTTTTTAACCCCTTTTTCATGTATAATGAGTCAACAGAAAAGGGGGGATCAAAAGGAAGTTTTTCACATGTATTTAAGTAAATCAAGATTGGTATAGTAACTTTACAAATCATTGAACATATCAATAAGTCTTTGATAGCCAACAAATTTATCGTTTAGGTATTATTTTTGGTAAGTGCTCCAATGTGTACTGTCGGACTTCTTCTATACTACTAACATGACTAAAGGAAGAGACTGATTTCTTTGAGCCGCATCTCCTCTGAAACCATACAAAGTCGGAAATATTTGTGATATGACGTATAAATGTAGTGTTTTGTACTTCCCAAATTTGTCTTTGAAACAATCTTTTTCCACAGAAAACGCCAATTTTTTAGAAATAACCCATTTCGGAGACCGTTATCGATCCGTGTCTTATAAGCTTTCAGTCGAAGTACTGCACGCGAAATTTAAAAATTATTTTGTTTCAACACTTGCCCAATTGTACCACGATTTCGCGGGCATCATCTAGTGATATACAAATAAACAAGTAATGTTATAAAACCACTTTATCTTAACACGGTTGCTCCACCCGGATATATGTTTAACCATCGTTTCCCTTTAATAATTATATTGATTTATTGTATTTGTACTATTATTTCAGACATGTTTTGTTTCCAGTGCGAGCAGACCAAGAGCCGGAAAGGCTGTGTAACCGTAGGAGTATGCGGTAAAACGTCACAGGTATCTGCACTACAAGATCTACTAATGTATGCTGTGCAGGGGTTGTCCATGTATGCCAATAGAGCTATTAAATCAGGCTTCACTATGTCTAAAGAATGTGACCTATTTATACAGCAAGCTATGTTTAGGTACATAAAATATTCTTAAAGAAGATAGACATAAAGCATGGACAAAATGAGGAAATTTTTGGATTAAATACAATTTGGGATAAATGAATTTGTTCTTAACATCGGATATGGGAATATACACAATAGAAAAGGATGACCATAATAATAAAGAATAGATGATATAAATTAAAAAAAATAGATCAATTGGGTGATAAAATATAAAGATTAGAAAATAATTGTCAAACAAATCTTAATAGAGAAAATAGCCTAACATTATAGAATGCAAAAATGGTCTAACATTATAGAATGCAAAAATGGCCTAACATTATAGAATGCAAAAATGAAGACCTACCACCAAGACCCTCTTAACTGACACAAAGTCTCCTATGTCTGTATATATAATATCTATTTCTGCTATAAAGGCAAAAGTGAATATAACTAGTCTAATTTAGAATTAACGCCCGTATAAAGCAGAATTAAAAAGTATATGTCTCATAAGTTCTGCATAGCGTAAGGTTACGACAGGGCATATATTTGGTTCAAGGAGTGTAAGTTGTAATTGAGTCTGAGATCAATTAAGGCACCACGCAAATCCACACAATCTTTTGGAAATGATAGCCATCGCGGTTAAGAGTCACTGTCTGAAGAACGAAATCATAGATGCTAGTATTTCAAAGTCTTTATATGGGTGTCTGCCTCGAGGTGCATACTTATGTTCAGAACATTTAAACATAGGCAATGCATTTGTCTGTACTGACTTTTGCATTCTTTGTTTTTAAGCACCGAACATAAAGATGGGAATATGCAATATTTTCGTCGATAAAGCAATACTTTACACTATGGGGATACACATTAAAAATATCATTATTTATATATTAAACTACTTTATTGTCTGCTAGAGACTACAATTTGCTCTTACTTTACAGCACATTGACAAATGTGAACTTTGACCAGGATCGCTTTCCGGAATATATCAAAACTGCAATCTACCATCGCGATGCCATTAAGAAAATTATGGAGGAAAAATCATCGCAACCTCTTGACGAAAAACTCAAGCATGGTCCTGCTAGCTGGGTTCCAGAATCATATGATTTGACATATTTAGAAGACGAAGGTAAATAACTAAGGCATGCTACTTACTGATACTAAGTCTTGTCAACGATTTACAATGGAACTAAGTTTATTATTTGCGGAGGTTAAGCACAGGCACTTGTCTCGGAAAAACAATAATCCCTATATACCTTTATATAACCATTTATTAAAGTATATCAATCTAATTAAAAACCGCCAGAAAACGGGAGCAATGAGAGATCGGTTTTTAATTAGATTGAAGGTATATAGGATTTTTTTCTGAGAAAAGTGCCTGTGGTTTGTGATTGAGATTGGTTCGGTACCACTACCAACTGACTTTGTTATAGAAAATCATGTAAACATGAGACGTGTTCACTTATCGAAATAAAATATGTATTACATGGTAATAAAGAAAAAGACTTGAGTATAAAAACAACCCGAAACACCGTGTGATCTTTGTTGTGACATGCCTACATGTAGCTCGAGTAAATGAGGTCTTAAGCTGTAATCCCACCTTGATCAAATCAGTTGTATTATCAATGCTGCTCCACCGAAAACTCGGTAACTACGATTAGAAATAAGAACAAATATTGTTTGGCTTCTTGAGTCATTAACCAAAGGATTGAAGGGTGATATCCCACCTGCGGCCTATTGCAATTTAAGATACGTGCATTTTAAAAGTTCGACTCAGTGAGTTAGTACAAATGTACCACACGAGAAACTCGGTAGCTTTCCCTACTTAAACACAAATAATAATACAGAGAAGTTTTATTTGATTGATATTAAAATCCCATCTTCAAGAACAATTTTACACGTATTTAAGGCTTGAAATAGAACAGTCATCATTTATTCAGTCACTAGGTGACCTAGTTGACGAAGATTAACGCACTTCTTAAATGTATCTTAAAATCATTAAAAATTTAATATGTGCTGTCAATCTGTGGTCAATCGGTAGACGGTTGACTTCTAAGTATTATTTTTCTACTATAAAATTAAGAATGGAAATGGGGAATGTGTAAAAGAGACAATTTTAACAACCCGACCAAAGACCAGAAATCAGCCGAAGGCCACCAATGGACCTTCAACACAGCAAGAAAATCCCGAACCGGAATGAGGGCTTCAGTTTTTTTTTTTTTTTTTTTTTTATGTCTTATGACAAAATATTTCGAAATTTTCTTTTTTAAATTTTATGTAGACGAAACGCGTGTCTTAGTTGATTTAAACAGTACTCATTTTAAAAAAAATCTAACATTAAAGTAGAACAATTTTACATAGCACGTGCCTTCAATAACAAATACTATATAAGCTAATCTTGGATCACTTTATTTTTGAAACTTGATATGAATAATCAGATGGGTGGTGATCATGAATGAATTATTACCGACTTATCGTTATAACTTTGTTTACTTTGTAAATGTAGGTCTTAAAGTTGGTGTATTAGAAAACCAGAGTATTTATGGACCAGACGTGAATGGTGTTCGTTACATGACCATATATGGAATTAAAGGACTATCTGCATACGCCTGCCATGCTAATGCGCTTGGAGAAGAAGACCCTGAGGTCTCCACTTCCTTATACGAGGTATATAGACCGATTAAGATCAAACATATGTTTTTGTTATCTATAATATGTAATAAAATTCTTTTATTAAAATCCATGCACTTATTTGTTTGTCGAACATTTTTGGTAAATGAATTTGATGTGTTTTTTTCGATTCGACATTGACGGAAACAGTGACACCTGAAAATTTTAAGCGAAAGTGAAGCTCACTTACTGAAGTATATAATATTCGACTAATGAAATAAAACAGAAAAAAAAAATTCTATTTATTTATTATGAATTATGTTTAATTCAGGGAAATTTTCTGCAACAAAACCATACGTGACAACTTCTAATTAATATACATTTGTAATTCTATATAGTATCAACGAGAAAGATGCGATAAATTGAAAAATTTGAAGATTTAAAAAGAAAATTAACTCATTTTTTTCTTTAAAAATGATGATGTCTCACTTTGCTATTCAGGTATTAGACTTTTTGACGAGTGGAACAGAAGAAGAGCGTCAGGATCTGACTACGAATCTCAAACTTGCTCTGAAAGTAGGAGAAATAAACCTCCGAGTGATGGAGCTTTTAGATAAAGGTCACCGGAAGCAGCTTGGTATACCGTCTCCATCAACAGTTAATAGAGCACCTGTCGCAGGAAAGGTACACTCTTAATTACATGTAGTACTTTATTACTTACCAATGGGCAAGGAATTTGAGCGAGCTAGAAAGAGCACGCAAAATTATTGTAACGAAAAAATCACCATCATTTTCGCAACATGACAGATGGTTTCGACGTGAGAAAAACAATATATAAGCATAACCCTTTTTGAATTTTTTTTGTGAGCCTAAGCTATTATTCAACATACATGCATGCATTAAGATGTAACTACAATGAATAACGTTAAAATATATATTTTAGTGTATACTGGTTTCAGGACACGACCTGATGGATCTATATGCACTACTGAAGCAGACTGAAAATGAAGGAATAAATGTCTACACACACGGAGAGATGTTACCAGCACACAGCTATCCTAAATTGAGAGAGTTCAAGGTACAAAAAAACATAAAAAAACACTTATTTAAAAATTGAGAAAACTATGTTTTACCCATTTCTATGTAGCATGACAGGTTTAAAGAGTGGAACTGGAACTGCCTACTCATTCTTGAAGTTAACCACGTTTTGGTTGGATTCATCTTGCTCAGTCTTAATTTTTTTCTGGTGGTTTATTGACTATCGTGAGCTTATGCTTTTGATTCCTTCCCATCGGCATTTTACATTTTTCTAAAACCAAAATGTCACTGTACGATCTTCAATAACCAGGAATGATAATACCGTTTGTTTAGCAGAAATATATCTAAATAGATAAAATAATATTCATCTTGGACTAACTGAAGATACATATTGTATTAATAGAAGTTTCGTCTTCCGAGTATTGTCTATGATTTGAAATTGAAGTTAACTTGTAGAAACTGAAATATGACACTAAACGTCGACTTAAAACTTTTTCTGACGTATATTTCCTCTCTATATCGTAGAATCTGGCTGGTCAGTTTGGTAGTGCATAGCAGAACCAGAAGATTGAATTTGGAACTTTTCCAGGACCAGTTGTCATAACAACAAATTGTGTTATCGAGCCTTTGAAGTCTTACAGAGATAGATTGTATACTTTGAACGAAACAGGAATCCATGGAGTTAAACATATCAATTTGGAAAATAAAGAAGACATGTCACAACTGATAAACGTAAGCTTGACACGAATATATATTTCATTACTGTCGCTAGTATTGCCTAGAAGTGTACCAAAGAGTGTGCAAGAAAGATATCGCGATTTCATAAGATATCGTAATATATTGTGCCGTATCATAGTACATTTTATGTTCTAATATTATTAAAAGAGCTCACCCGAATGTGTAATTGACGAACAACGTTACAGACAATGAAAATTTCACATTTGCGTTACGTAATTTAATTTTGGCAACGAATGATTAAATTACGCACAGTCTTTATGATTTCTTAAAGTCAAAATTACGTTCACATTTAAGAAAATACAAGAAAAGATAGCTGGTGTGCATGTTCTGATTGATGTTGACGTCATATGAAAACTGAGGGCAACGCGAATAAAGTTAGATATAGTAAACTCATCTAGTTTTATAATTTGACAATCGCTTTTCGATTTCAAAAGAATCACCGGTGACGCTAAAAGTAAAAAAAGTAGGAAAGGGCACAATGAAGTAACAATTTGCTTCATACTCAGGCAAATTTCACTCACATTAATTTCACGTGAATTTAAATTCAAGTGAATTTCACCTGAAACGAGCTTATTCATCAAACTCACGTGCATATGTGAATCTCACGTGAATATCATATGAAACTCACGTGATTTTCATGCGAGATTCATGTGAAATTCACGTGAGCAAATTTGCCTGCGTAGAGTTGATTTTACCAACTTTTCACAAAGTTAATATATACCAATTTCAATTTTAAAAACAACACGTTTTGTATCAGATATCTCATGAACTGGACTCGAACCTGAACCTGACCTAAAGAAATTAAAACATAAAATGTAGGAAGCACCACGATCCAGAAGAACTTCAAAAGAACAATCACAAGATTAACTTTGTGTGAAGGAGTTTTAATACGACACCATGGTTTATTTATAAACTGAACGATTTCATGAATAATGGATTTTTAATGTAATATTTACATCATGCCAGTACTGTAGTTATGGTCATTGTGATAATTGATAGAGTAGAAACCATTTATAATAAATCAAAATAACTTGATCATTCTGCTGAATGTGTCAGAAGTCCCTGGAGAAAATATTGTAAACAATTAGTTCAATTTGTGGCCAATGTTACCTTTCCGAAAACCTGGTTCAACTCTCTGCTTATATAGTCATAGGAATAATGCTACTTATCAAAACATACCTGTTTGATAATTTGAATGACTGGGCTTGGTTTAAATGGATACATAATATATGTAAGGTATTCTATAGTTTGTTATTCTTCTCTTTGAATAAAAATAAAAGAAATTAAACACAGTATATTTAAATAAATGAATACCTAAGGCTCACATGCCTTTTTTCAACAAAGGGAGGCGAATGATAAATTTTGAATGTGTAAGTAGGGTGTAGGGAGAAATTGATCTACAATGAAAATTATTTTGAAACGCATGTTTTCTTGGATAAAAATTATAAAATAGTATAATAGACTCACCGTGGCATTATGTTGTTTCAACAAAGGGATGCGAATATTAGATTTTCTAAATGTAAGAGCGGTATTGGTAGGAAGAGAACTACAATGTAATAAATGATATACGTCTTCATTTCCAGCATGCCAAATCACTGCCAGGATTCGACGACAATACAATTCAGAAGTTTGATAAGAACACATTTACTGTCGGCTTTGGAAGGGAGGTGATCTTAGACAATGCAGATAAAGTGAGTTGTGTAGAGTTTTGATCGTTTTATTTTTACTGATATATTTACATCATTTCATAGGGTTTAGCAATAAGTATAAAATTAGTACTGTCAAGATTTGTCGTTCACATATTACCTATAGTCATAATATATACATATATATATATGTTGTGCGGACTGTGTTACTGTATAAAGACACAGCATGTCTGTTCAGAATTTTGGACATTGAAACTCACCAAAAATACCAGGCTTCTAAGTTAGTAAGCCAGATATACGTTTCATTGATTTCAACTAAAATTCGATGCGTGTCTGGAAAGTGCCGTACTCTGCAGGTTCAAAGACCCGCGTTGTAACTCTTCGTTGGTACAAATGTAGTCTATCGAAATGCTTCCTTTCTGTCCCTGTCCAACATATCCTCTTTTACACGAAGAAGGTAAAATTTCTGTCCTTCACTTTGGTCGACTCGCTTTCAAGAATTTACTGTTTAATTTTATCCCGTCCGGAATGGCACGATGTATTTATTCTATATTTTACCTGAACTTAGAAATAGGGGGCATAAGTGTGTGCCTCTAGCTCCACGTACTGTCTGCTAACGCGCATGCGTCCAAATAAGTTCTAAAACATTAACTAACACACAGATGTTTGTTTCTAATGGAGTGTTACCATAAATTGTCAGATTAATTTCCAATGACCAATAATTCATCGAGCATTGCCTAATAGAGGGTGGTATCTACAAAAGTAATGTTTTGAGAAAAACTGAAAAGCAGCGTTAATTTAGATATTCCATAGATACCAATAAAACAGTATATTTCTTTTCATTTTAAGGACTCCCAATAAATGTCATTATATTTTAAGAGCAAAAGCGCTATTTTGGGTCATCTGTTCGATCAGCCTCATTAGTTATTCAAAAATGTATACTCACTGAACTTAGCGATGACCTAGATCTTCTAGATTCAGTGCACATGATCTCAAAATAGAAAGAGACCAAAGGCTTTGTAAGAAATGTACTCTAAATCTGGTTGAAGATGAACAACATTTTATAACTAGTTGTCCAGCATAAAAAAATGATAGGGAGATATTTTTCAAGAAGATAAACTGTATTTGTCCTAATTTTATACATCTTTCAAATGAGGCAAAATTTGTTTGGTTATTTACTAATGAAAATTTGTCTGTACTTAAATATTTAGGGAGCTATATTATTACATGTCTAGATGTAAGACGAAATGTTAATTAATGTATGTAATAAACAATAATAATTGTAATGATTTTATGGTTCTGATCTTGCCTGGAGTTAAATGTATATGATTTTTTATAGAATGAAGATAATAACATCTGTCTGACCTTTTTTTAATGTTTCATTTTAGTTTATAAAAATGTTTTTCTGTTACAAATCATGATGTATTGTTTTATGTGTACATGTTATGCTGCCCATCAAGGGCCCTTGATTGGAATAATAAATATTCTTATTCTTATTCCTATTCTAGAAGCACACGTAAAAACATAATTTAGTATGAATTACTTAAACTCGAATTGAATTTGTTTCATTTGCAAGACATTGTTTTTTGGAAGGTTTTTAAACGGTCAATTTGTAGAATTATTACAATTTTTAAAAACGTATTGTATGTAAATTGGTAAGGATTTCTCTTTCGAGTAGATGAGGCACGGAAAGCTCAATTCTTATTATAGACCCATTTGAAATTTCTTTCAAAATTTTACTGTTTTTGACCGAAAACCCATCTATAGATGGATGCATAACTGATCAGTAATCTAAACATATATGGTTTAGTTAACGCAATGTATGGTTGTTGAGACTCTCGGCTGACATGTTTGTTTATATCTTCTTCCTTAAAAATCTAGTTCTTAATCTTTATCTGATGTTTTGAATTACATCAGGATTGCTTATATCATGATTTTGACTTCTATTGCACACTCATAATCTCTAATCTTAAATCCACTTGATACTACATTAATCCCATGCGCATGACTAGGAAATACTTTTAAATTTGTTACTAATTTTAAGTTCATTGAAGCTCTTAAACTCATCTACCTGTGACACTCTTTCCCTATATTCATCGAGGTTCTGGCATATCACGCTTAAACTTCTGTAGGATTTCTTTTTGGGCCTAATTCGTCAAAGCTGTCGGTCAACCATGAAAAAGAAGTTGATATGATCGCCACAAAGATAACTGTATATCAGAAAAAAAAGGACGAGGATGTAACGAATACAGTTCACCATACGTCCTTGAACAATGAACAAAACCCATGCCGTATAGGATGCAATTAGTTTAAATAATTTCGGAATTGTTACAAAAACGTTTGCTCATTTAATCTTTGCACATACGCCAAAAAATTCCACTTGGAGCTGACGTCATTTAACAGATATCAATGATGACATCACATTATTAGTTGCACAGTGTGCTAGTGACACAATACGATATACACGGGGTCAGTATTGTCATATGGTGGCCTGTTAAAGTGATCGTCTTCAATATCAAGAACCTACTTTCATTGGTCTATACAAAAATAAATGCCAGAGATAAACACTTTTTGGTCTTTAATGTGTTTTCTCGTTTATTTTCAATCTTTTGTCATCAATTTCGTCATCTGTTGTTTGGGCGAAACGTTTCAGATTTTCATCAACTTCATGTTGTTTTTATAAAGGGACGTACACTGCTACTAACCGTGTATTAAGATAAAAGTTACACCCACTAACCCATTATTAAATATACAGTGTATCCACGTGTTATTACATATGCTATTCATTGAAATGTATTGGAGGTAAGATAATGATATATTCCAGTTGATACATTTTTCTATGATGATGCACTAGTGATGTAATGAAGAAAGAATTTCTGATAATTTACATATACCTTACTATTAAAAATTTGATTTAAACAAGAACTCCATAAATTGCTTTTTATCATGCATGTGTACATATTTAAGAGATTCAGTTTCTGCAGTTGTATTGTTTTCACAGGATTATACTTGAATATGTATACATGTAGTGAGTCTATTCATATGGTTCGGAAATGAACTTTGTAAGTTGTGATAACTTGTGTCCCGATTCCTTTGTTATACTTTAGCAATAAAATATGTTTAAACTATGTATCTGTGAACCCCAAACAGAAATATGACAAGTGCACTATATATTTATCTATGGCAAGAATGAAATGAACAATAGAACATAAGGTTACAAGAAAATATTACTTCATATGGCCAATTGTCAATTGAAAGGTGTTATTGTCTAATTTCGCTATGATTTTGTTTTAGGTTCTCAAAGCAGTAGCTGATGGGGATCTAAAGAGAATATTTGTCATTGGTGGATGTGACGGTTCTGAGCACAAACGTAACTACTTCAAAACGTTGGCACACTCATTGCCTCCAGAAACTCTTATACTTACAATGGGTTGTGCTAAATATAGAATTAATGACAAAGACTATGGAACTCTGGGAAATACTGGAATCCCACGACTTCTTGACCTTGGACAGTGTAATGACAGTTATGGGGCAATAATGGTAGCAAAAGCACTGGCATCGGCACTCGATACTGACATTAACAGTCTGCCTTTGTCTCTGTCCTTGTCATGGTTCGAACAGAAAGCAGTAGCAGTTCTTCTTAGTTTATTGAGTCTTGGTATCAAGAATATAAGATTAGGTCCAGTAATGCCGGCTTTTCTGACACCAACTGTCAGACAAGCACTCCAGGATCAATATGGAATAATGCCTGTCGATATTAGACACCCATTGGAAGACATGGAAGATATGATGTAACATTTAAGCAAAAAACAAAAGACCACATGACCAACACAGATAACCAACTATTACAGCTCTGTCGATATGTATAGGGCAATATCATTACATTAATCTTCAACTTGAATTAAATCATGAACTATTTAGCCTAAAGTCTGTTCTCATACAAGAGAAAAGCATTTTGATATAGATATAGATGAATTATATATATTTTGTAGCATAATAACATTTATAGATTTTTCATGCCATGTCAGTAAAGAGTTTATATTAAACTTGATTATGTCACTTCCAACTCATATTACGCCATTATTTTACAACTTACAAATGTTGCAATGTTCCCTAGCAATATTGAAATACAAATAAGGCATTTAAATTTTGAGTTTATTGATCAACATTCAATTTGTAGTTTCTACATACGGAGTATATATCTCCCCATTGATACGATATACCCGGGCTTGTATTTCCTATCATGATTTCCTTGATAGAGGAAGCTATTAAACCAAGAGTTCCAAATGGTGAAGTTGAAATCATCTCTTCGTAAATTTGACGGACGCCATCACGAGTTGGTTGACCATTATAGAATAACCGTTTCACAAAGGATTTCGGATATGTTCCTTATGTCGTTACTACTATATCCTTCCCTTTTCATGAATGTGACCTACCGAATTAAACTATTTACTGGATTTGTAATAATATAAGCCACACGACAGGTGCCACATGTGGAGCAGGATCTGCTCCCCATTCCGGAGCACCTGATATCACCCCCATTATTTGATGGGGTTCATGTTGCTTAGTCTTTAGTTTTCTATGTTGTGTCTTCTGTACTATTATTTGTCTGTTTTATTTTTTATTTTTAACCAAGGCGTTGTCAGTTTATTTTCAATCTATGAGTTTGACTGTCTCTCTGGTATCTTTCGTCCCTCTTTTTTAGAAGCGGAACTGATCAAAAATTGCATGCTTTAGACTTTGTGGAATAACTCAATTTTGCGTCTCATGTGTCTATAGCTTCTGATGACCAGGGTGACTTGTCTTTAGTTTTGTAGCAGATCAATGTTTCTGTTTTTCATCGTTTTCCTCTTATAGTTATTTTTCCCTCGATTTCGTTTGTTGTGACCCGGAATTGTTTTCGCTTAATCGATTTATAACTTGAACAGCAGTATACTACTGTTGCCTTTAATATAAGATAAGAACAAACGTTGGAAATCATAAATAACGAAATGTTTGCAATAGTTATTTCATTTTAACCAATTGTAATGTACGTTAATAGATTTTCCCCTAAAATGTATAATAACAGGAAGCAATCTTTGAATAGTTTTAAATCATTAGTATGCAAAACGTCATGAAGATAGCACCTTTTTCACAATTTGTGATTTCAAATTAAATCTGTTTCAAACGTGTCAAATGACAACATTTACCTACTATA
Organism: Mytilus edulis; assembly: GCA_019925275.1. NCBI lineage: Eukaryota > Metazoa > Mollusca > Bivalvia > Mytilida > Mytilidae > Mytilus > Mytilus edulis. Next base: position 11,993,698 of record CM034360.1, on the reverse strand, counting down.
ACTAAACCTGTAACGACGAAGAGAAATATTTTATACCCTGATGCACAGACCTGTTCTAGTTAGAGATCATATTCACAGTTTAGAAAAAGGAATAAGATGTCAAGCTTTAATCGTATTTAAAGATCAAAAGACAACAATTTTTCAATCATATTTTTTTTTAAACGCAGGACCAATTGTTTATATAGAGGGCCAAAGATAAGCAGTTAAAAAAACACAACATAGAAGACTTAAAACTGATTAACAACGACCTCCCCCCTCATGAATTTAAAAAAAAAGGTTGTTATCAAGTGTTCCGGATTGGTAAGCTGATCTGATTCCACTTGTTAACACTAACAGAACACCCGCGATTAACCAAGGTTTTTGTGATATTTGTAGATTTGAAAGAGAGGCGAAAGATACCAAAGAAACATTCATTATCGAATAAGATAAAAAGTTCACTAAACACTTTAAAGAAAACTAAAATCTGGGCAGCAATAACCACACTCCAATTAATTGAGGGTTATCTCAGATTCTCCTCAAAGGTACACAGATCCTACTACACATGTAAAACTCTTCGTGTTGTTCAAGTACAAACACGATGATAGGTCTAACTTGGTCTGTCTCATTCGGGGAAAAGGGACGGGATGGTAATAACGACAATGGAAACATATTCTTTGTCATATGTGCAACAGATATTCCATAACGGTCAATAAAATCGTCATGACGTCCGTAAAATTCACGAAGAGATGATTCCAACTTTACCACTTGGAACTCTTGTTTTAATAACTCACTTGTGTGCAGTAATCATCTACAGAAATCATGACAGAAAATACAAGCCTTGGAATATCTAGGAGATATATGTTCGTTATGCAGGCGCTGCTGGAATGTTGCTACATAGAAACGGAAAGTTCATGATTTGGAAAGTGAGCTCATCTATTTTGCGTAAAGATTTGGTTTTGACCGAACCTCATTGTCAATATTTTGAGATGCAAGTCAAGAAATGAGACATTTTTTTATCTTATTCTGTTGTATCCTTTATATCAAGAAGGTGTATATAAATGCGTGCCAAAAATCATCTTACTGTGAATTACTCAGTGAGAAAACATTATCTATAAAGCGGAAAGGGAAGTTTAAGAATGCTGTTAACCTCTGTTTTCTTTCGAAGGAGTTTTTGTATGACGCCAGCCTTATCAGAAGAAAAATATGTAAAGTTTAAAAAAATGAATGAAACGGGAACAATCAAATATTTTCCAAGAACACGAGCCAACATTAAGATAAGTACCATTTCTAACAAGCTAAAATGTACATTGACATTTGCCAAATGTTTTCTCGTTCGTATCAAAATAATACAGCTATCATTTGATAATGGTTTACGGGGAACTTCATAGCTTGAATTGAGCTTTGTTGCAATTTAAAGGTGATCTCTTGTTCCAGAATCAATAAATCACAGTAGTCTAGTCGACACTCCTGTGTTGACATGAATTATCATTGTCATAGTTATGAAGTAACAATTTACAAATCTTTGTTTTTTTCTAAATTCCAAGGACCTTCTTTCCTATGAATAGATTACCGTAGCTGTATATGCAAAACCTATAGGTAGTGTTGGTTCTTAATGCTCTTCCACTTCGAACTTTTGTGATTCAAGCGTCACTGATATACATGTGTAGATGAAACGAGCGTCTGGCTGTCAAATTGTAAACCCTAGTATCAAGATGAGTTTAAGTATAGCCTTTTTTTACCTGTGGATTCATGTTTCACAATCAATCATACCCTATCTCATTATATTCTTGTGCGCTGAAAGTAAAGTACAGTTTAAGTTCAACCCACAATCTAAAGTAGAATGCATTAAATTTTTATTTAACACACAGACAAGTACCTAATTATTTAAACGTAAAACACACACATATACACATATGTAAACATGACACACAAAACTATTCATACATTAAATAATTGAAACAATTCTTTATTTATATATTTAATGATTTGTAGGTTGGCCGTATTCATTGCTACCTTTAAAAGCTTTCACTCTAGCAATATTATTGAATTTGGCACCATAATAGTCCTTTTTGATATGTTGATTAAAACGAAAACAATGGCATGTAAAAAAAAATAACTGTCATTTGAATGCCTCATCCGTTGAGATTTGTTTTTTAAATTTCTATATTAACATATACTTCTCACTTAAGTTCCACTTATCATGGACTTCAATTAAGTAACAGCCATTTGGTTTTATAAGGCAAACATAATTTTCCAAACTCAAAAATAAGAACTTTTATATCAATAAAATTGTTTTTGAGTCTTCATGTGATTTTCATTGCTACAAAAACTACAAAACATTGAGAAGGCAAAAATGAGGCTATTAAACAGATGAAATACAAGAGACCCTTCATGTTTCCTCTTATGCCTGCCGCCAAACAATAGCAGCACTCAATTGTTAAACATGATAAACGTTTGAGAAGAACACAAGAGTAACGAAAATAAAATTGCCAAATTTATAAAATCATAAAAATCTGAAATGTCACAAGAAATTAAACGTAAAATCTTACAATGATAGAATTACAGCTATAAATACGTCTAAAACATTTTAGTGTACTGATCGTAGACACAGCGGATCAGCATGATGTTTCAAAAGCACCTTCACTATACTGCTGTACTGTTGTGTATAATCTGGTTCAATATCTTCCTCAAATAAATACTGTTGGCAAAATCGTTGCAACAATGATCTTTGTAACATTTTGGAAGCAATATACAATGGTGAAATTATATTTACATCACAACAATTAGGTTCTGCTTTAGACTTTAACAGTACTCTTACAATATCTAAATGTCCATTTTTGGAAGCTATAAATAACGGAGATTCCAAGAAGTCATTACAAATGTTAGGGTCTCCATTAAACTTTAAAAGAACTCTTACAATATCTAAATGTCCATTTCTTGAAGCTATATATAATGGAGATTCCAAGTAGTCATTACATATACTTAAGTCTGCATTATACGCTAAAAGTGCTTCAACAATATCTACAAAGCCCCTTTCTGAAGCCGAAAACAATAGCGTTTCGCAATGTGCATTGCATAAATTTGGATCAGCACTATTTTGTAACAATAGTTTGACAGTTTTCAATCGAGTCTGTGGATTTTGGATGAACAAGGACTCGCCTGTGTTACCGTCAGGATCAATCATGTTTTCAAAAGGACTTGGAGTCATTTGAGCACACCAAGATACCGCTTGTTCTAAAGGGTATTCACAATTTTTATTACATAGGTTAGGATCAGCCTTATATTTCAAAAGTAATTCAACAATTTCTGTGTGACCATGTTTAACAGCAATATAAACAGGAGATTCTTCAAAATTATTACCCAAATTTGGACTGCAGTGATGGTCAAGTAACAGTTTCACAATATCAAAGTAACCCATGTACGATGCAATGAAAAGCGGCGACTCAATTTTTTTTCGAAAGAAACGGTCAAAGTCTACACTAAGTTTAGAATCTACTTTTAAAATGTTATTTACAAAAGCAGGAGTAGGCTTAAAAATATTATGGTTATCGAATACTAGTGTCTTCATAATATCATTACCTTTAGGATCATATTCACTAGTACTGTCTGCACTGAGATCGCAAAGATCTGGATCACTACCGTTTACTAACAATAATTCAACAATTGATGTGTTACCATACCTACATGCGACTAATAAAGGCGATTCAGAAGACTGTGTACAAATATTGGTATTGCAGTTTACATTTAACAATAATTTCACAATGTCTACATGGTTTAAATAACAGGCTGCATAAATCGGGGTTTGTTTATGTTTTGTCTGGACATTTGCATCAAACCCATTTTCCAGATATAATTTTACAATATCAGTATTGCCAAATACTGTAGCAATGTAAAGTGGGGGGACACCATTTATAGTAGATATGTTCATAACACCTTCTTTTAGAAGCAGTGCCACTATTTCAGTAAAACCTCTTACCGATGCAATGTATAAAGGAGATCGTTCCTTCTTATCGCATATTTTGGCATTCGCATGATGTTTTAATAAAAGTTCAGTTATATCCCTGTGTCCACCATATGAGGCAAAAAACAATGGCGTCCTGCCTTCAGTATCACAAATATTAACATTTAAACCCATATCAATTAGCATCTTCACAAGTGCAAAGTAACCATGACGTGCAACTATAAGAATTGGTGACAAGTCAGTATGGGATAAATTCAATATTTTATCTCTGGCACTATCTCTGTTTTTAAAGTTTTGTACAAACTTTGTTTGAAACTGTACATTTGTCAACTGTGTGTTATTGAAAACATCATCGACACTTCCTTTAGATACATCTTGGCACAGTCTATCAAAGTAGGATTCTTCAAGGGAAATGGGCACTTTTATCATACACGATTGTTGTTGAATAGCGCTATTGTCCACGGTCGACTCAAATTGAAAACGATCTCGTACGACTTCAGGATGGCCGATTTCAAGACAAAGTTCAAAATAATTTTGTCCGAAAAATAGAACTAAAATATCAAAAATCTTATCATGAATTATGCTATAAATATCGTCGGATATCTTTGTAAAACAGCTTATCTGATGTTGTAATTTCTGCTTTACGACAGTAAAATTGAGAGAAGATGCATAATCGAAATATAGAACTATTTTTTCAAGAATTTGTTTGAGATCTGATTGTGAGTTGAGGATTGTGATTGGTATACAGTTATTGTAAACAACAAATAAAAATAAAGTTGCAATGTTTGTTTGATCAAAATCATCGTTCAAACGAGAAAGTTCAGTAATTATAGCCTCAATTGGAGAAGAAAAAAAATCTTCAATAGACCCATTCCTGTTTTTGGAATAAAATTCACACAAAAGGGGGAAAAAGTCATAATTCGTATATTGTTTCGACTTCTGCAATGCTAAAATGTCATTTTCATCAAAAACCACCCTGGCGATATCAAGTTTTTCTTTTTCAGATAAACAACAAGATTCTGATGTAAAGTCTACACAGTTAGAAGATAAAATGCCAATATTCGCAATAAGGCGTTCTTTAAATATATAGCTACGACATGTTGCTAAAACTTTGATGTTATTATTTTTTGTAAGTGTGTTAATCTGTCCAGCCAAATCACGCCATTCTACTACTTTTTGCTTATCCAAGGTATACTTTCCACAAATGTCATCAAACACGAATACTTGATTATAATGTGGGTTATAATACTGTACAATATCGTTAGCTCTCTTAGCAGGTATCACTTGATACGACATTGATTTGTTTAGATAGACAGCTACATGATGCGCCGATGTTGATTTCCCACAACCTGGAGGACCTACTACAGTTACCACTGCTTTTTCGTCAACAGCTTTGATAAGTGTTTGAATAGCTCTGGTTCTTACAACACGTTCATTTTGTTGTGACCATTCTTCCAATAGCGTTTCAGTGATGACTGAAAATATACATTTCGAAGAATTTACTAAGTCTATCCTTGATATCTTGTATCTTGTAAAACAATTCCTTTTAACCTTAGGGAAACAAATGGAAACAAAAACAAAGCCAAATTTTACAGACAAGAGAACGAATAAAGAAGTATTTTTTCAAATTTTGCAAATTACAGGAAGTATAAGACAATGTTGTTCAAGTTAAAAACTCCATTTGATTATTGACTACGACATTTTTTTATTATCAAGTAAGTGGTTAAACATACAATTGTACTCTAGATGGTAAAGATGTCGTTACACCCATTTAACCATCAAGGTTCAAATACATTTTTAAACTTGAACTAAGCTTTCTAAAATCTGTACATTTATTGTTTAAATATTAAAATAGAAAGATACAGTTTCATTAAAACCAGTTTAAAGCTAACAAAGGTTTTAAGGCTAACAAATTTAAAAAAATAGTAACTGCCGGTGATTAAAATCACAAACCATAGATTGTAGTTATTGATGATAAGATAAGTCATCGATTTCGCAAATAAATTTTCACTACAGGATGAACTTAGGTGTTGACAATCTTTACCACATTTAAATGTAAATTGTTTGAAGGTCATACATCTATCAATTATAATCATCAAAATGATGTTTAACTATCAATACAAAAAAGACCATCGTCTATTAGCAAATGCTAAGATTTTAATTTAAGACTTTCCAGATGATGACAAGTTCTTAAGACCGCATAAGTATATATTTACTGGTGAATATAATTAATACTTTTGATATGATTCCATTGAAATAATTTATAGAAATTCAGATAAAAATTAAGTAGGAAGTATTTTTTTTTATATTTGCATCATTATTTATAATGTACAGGTTATACACATGATTCGTTTAGATAACTGCAAATACATGTACCTGCTACACCTTCGGGAATCGTTGGTCTTCTGAGGTTTTTTATTTCATTGAAGAAATCTTTGTCTGTTGCATTAAATTCCGTCTGTTTTAAATCATCACATCGTAGCCGATACTTTGGACCACCAAGTCTTATAATAGCCTGAATAGTAACATAGGCGCAAGTAAGTAATATCTATTCGAATAAACTACCATTGAAGTATTAAAAAGAAGGAGTTGAAATAAATATCAATATAAGTGCTATAATTTGCTTTTGTACATTTGGTTTGTTGCAGTCGATATGCCAAATCCACAGTTCATCGCTTCTTTGAACAGGCATTGCAACTAAAATCATATCTCACCACTTACTTAATCCTACATTTTCTACATAAGAAAATGCCTGCACCAATGTAAATTTTATTTTGTAAAGGTTTTTATTTGTTTTTAAATTTCTACATAAAACATTACATGCTGATATTAAGGAAAACATGTATTCGAGCTAAAAACACAATATTGACGACTTCAAGTAACTTCTTGACTGCATCTGTGAAGTAACCTGTTCATATATATTTATTGCAGCTATATTATCAATGTTGAAAATAACATATTGAACAACATTCCTCTGCGTAACATGTTAGTCAAAGAAACGGACGACTTGAAGCTGAAATCCACTATTCAAAATATCACTTTTTGTGCAAATGGGAAATTGTTATCACAGGTATCAGGATTATAATTTAATACACCAGACGCGCGTTTCGTCTACATAAGATCCATCAGTGACGATCATATCAAAATAGTTATAAAGCCAAACAAGTACAAAGTTGAAGAGCATTGAGAACCCAAAAAACCTTAAAACCGAAATTCTCTCTCCAAATTAGTTATTGATGTGAAATCGTTGCAGCAAATCATAAAAATATTAAAAGCTCCATTGGTCTATGCTAACTCAAACAACGTTATACTGCTAAGTCTGCGAAAAGCTTCGCTCAACTTCTTTTAAAACCATTAACATCTATTTTAGCAACAATTAAGTCAAACCTTTAGAGTAACTGTGAAACTATCTGCAGTTGGGCAGTGTGTATCAGATTGGAATACTTAGAATACCAAAGATCTTTTAGAGCTATATGAGTTAGATTTTTCTCGTATATTGTTTTGATGGTATGAGACTAAACTCCTAACGGTAGAGGTAATGGTTGCCTTTGATATGATGAAGAGTAAATCCTTTAATCAGTTTACCTGAGGTTTGGAGCTGGTATGTCAGTTACTACTAGTAGTCCTTTGTTTATTTTTTTTTATTATTGTCATTTTTATTAGTTTCCTTTGTTACCGATTTGAAATCGGATTCAGACCTCTATTAAACTGACTTTTAAGGTGCATTTTGGTGTGTGTTTGTTATAAGTTATACGTGTATTTAATGCTGACAGAATTACTGTTTATTAATTAATCTAATTATTGTATTGGTCTGTGTAGCAGATATATTCAGGTATATATTTTTAAAACTGATTGAGATATACATAACATACTTAACAGTAACGAAACTTGTTAGCAATATTGCAATATCCACTTGCTTCAGAAGTATCCGATGTTAATCATCCTTTTCATGAGTAAAAGTTTTGATTTCGAGTATTGACTTTCATTTAGAAAAAACATTCTGTCGGCAGTAAAACGATGTATTAAATTGATCACATTCATAGCAAATAGATCTTTGATTGGCGTTTATCTATCTTCGTTTTCTGTTTTTCTTTGAAATATGCCCAGTCTTTATTTTTGCGTTTAAACTCTACTGCGAAGATAGCTAGAATAAAACTACTGCGAAAATCTCTTCGTAAACAGTATATTAGTTAAAAATTTCATTTTTATAAATTAATGCGGCTTTTTATGCCATTGTCAATTATTAAAACTGGTATCACTTTATCAATTATTAGGATTGTCATTTACTGTTACCATTACCTAGATTGCTGAAAATCTGAACTAACTTCTGTCCATTGTTAATGTATCGTTAAGAAAAAATGTAGTTCCTTTTTTTTATTACTGAAACACTAACTATGATTGAAAATTGAAGGTACATTACTACGAGTTACTTACCTGACTGATATCGCCCCAGTATTGATTAAACTCCTGTTGAGAGAGAATTCCTTTATCACAATGTACAACTTTGTTTCTGTAAGTTTTGATTCGGGACAAATCTGCCGCTACACTCTTATCACTGCATGTTGGGAGACAATCTTGAATATCAATATTGGCTAGATTTCTTAATAGACAAGTCATCAGTGTTATATCAAATTTCTCCGAACTAACTGGCTCTGCAAGGAATGTAATTGTCTTTTAGTAAACATATAGTTACATTTTTGTTATTTCGAAAATAAACATTGTTGATGTGAATATAATTTGAATCGTCTATTAAAGTTTCCTTATAAAGACTGAACATTTTATATAATGACAAAAAGAACGACTGTGTTTGTTTATAACAAGAAAAGTTGACTGTTGCCCCTACCAATGTAACTTGTTTATGATGTCTCTACTAATTTGACTAGTAAAGTTGAGAATATACATAATTGCAGTTTCAGACAATAAACTTCAAACGAACGTTATGTGATATATAGAGGAATCTGTTCTCATTCAAAAATAAAACCATAAGGTAATAGAAATTAACAGTAAAATAAAAATGTATGTGGACTTTTACTCACCTGAGTTGGGAAACATTAGTTCCCATTGATGTTTGTCAATGACCCGTTTCTTTTTAAGATCTAGAAGTACATTATAGTTCCGACTGAATTCAGCCTTTAATTTTTTAGGGTGGAATTCAGTATTGAATGTATCCCTCACAACGGGATTTGCTACTCGAAGTAGTAAATGACAAATTCGTAAGTAGCAAATTTCCTCATCAGTTATTTCTCTTGGCATATGATCTTCCATACCTGTATGTATGTATGAAAAGTAATAACGTTTGATCAGTAGAAGATAATATAAATAAGACTATGTGGTATGAGGGCAACTACATGTATCAGCCAAGTCACAATGTCTCAACAAGTGTACAATTATAGGCCAAAGTACGGCCTTCAAAACGGTACCTTGGCTCACACAGAACAGCCCTACAAAAAGTAGAGTATAACAATTAAAACATTAAAACCAAAGGGCAAATCTATACAAAGACAATCAACGAGAAACACCTATGAACCCTACAAACAAACGAAAACCACTTAAACACAGGCTCTTCATTTAGAACAGGTGCATAAAAATGACACGGGTTTTAACAGGCACCAAACTTCAACTTAACCTGAGACAGTAGTTTTACATTCTGAAATAAAAATACACAATATAAAATATCAATTGAAATGGCTTAACTTAATCAAAGGACAATTTAGTCCTCAAACACTAATGAATGAGCATCACTAAAATCAGGGAAGGACTCAATTGATCTAAAGGGATAAGCAATTTCATACCAACTACTTCTACCTCATTGTACCTGTCATGTTGCTTATTTCAAATAAAATGCCGAAAAAGTCACATTTGGTAAGTACGGTGGGCAGAATTATGACTTAGACAAGAAGAACATATAAGTGGTTCCTCTTAGTGGTTGTCTTCGGTTGGTGTCCATAGAAATTGTTCCTCATCATCTACATTTTCATAACAGCGGCCGTATTTTTAAGCATCACGAAGAATTCAACTTTAGTTGTTTACTTCCTTGTCTTTCAGTCTTATGTAGTTATTTGTCTCATTGACAATTATAGTACATACCCTTGTTTTGATTCAGGTTTGTATTATTAAAACTATATCAGACATTGTTATCAGCTCGGCAAACATATATTTAGCATCAAAAGATAAAAGATGAAAGTTTTGTTTACGAATGATTTAACGTCCTGTTACCACGTGTCGTTTATTTATTTCCCCTTTCTTGTTCATTAAATTCAAAAAGCAATCACATCGCATTTGTTACTTACAATCTGTCTTTTGTTTGTTACTTCTTTGAATTGTTACTTATTGGTTAATATGTGTCTTCTTAGCTAATCAATAGTGATTAACTGTTTGGTAAAAAAACATGCTTAACATTAGGTAACATGACTTGATCCTTACATTGTTCTGTAACGTCTAATACCAGAATGTCGTGAACACTTTAATGTTTCAAAACAGTTTAATGAACTTCCCTTTAACTCTATACTTGGAAAAGCAAAGACATTTACATGAAAATTATAACACAAGAAGTCGTAAGATCATAAACATAGATAAATACAACAAAACGATGACGTTATATCTAAATGTGGTTAATTTACTTTCATTTTGTTAATACAGAAATCATAAAAGTGGACATATTCGTATTTCTATGAGAGTGGTAAAGGGTTATTTTCGTGCAACGTGTTTTGCCATTTTATTTCACGTGCAGCCTTGTAAAAGGTTCTTATTCGCCGTGTTTCGTGCAATCGGTTTAAAGGATCAACGTGTAAGACATTTTTAATTATTCGTTCATCGTGAAATGGCAATTTTATTTCTCCTTCTTCCGTGCAGATACCCCCTTTACGCCCCTCTTCTATATATTATATAATATTAATATTAATGTATTTGTTGTAAGGTTTGCAAACGTTTCTCTATAAAACAAAATCAGTCTGACAACACAATATACAGTATTGATTTATGATATCTAAATCAATCTACTATGGAGTATCACTTTGGCCCGGATGAATGTTCACAATAAACATAAATGTAACGGTTGACTCTTAAGTTAAGATTCTAAATTTCTAAACGATAAGTAAATACATCAAACATCATAATTACTGATATAATTTTCCAGATCTCCACCCATAAAATTCAAAACAGTTAAGACATTGTCGTTGAAAAAGAAAGAAAAACAAAAATACTAAACTAAAAAATGGAAAGTCCCTTATCCAATGGCAAAATTAAAAGCTCGAACACATCAAAGGAATGGACAACAACTGTCATATATACAGGAAAGAAAGCTTCAAATGTAAAATGACTTGCACTTAAAAACAAAAACTTCCTTGTAACTAACTTTTGCATTTAATATCTGTTAAAAAAGTTCATTTACTATCGTTATGACAATTGTCAGAAACTTTTTCTTCATTATATGACCAAACAGTTTGTTTTTAACTTAAACTCTTACCTTGAGCTATTTAGTTTACATTATATATTGATGTGTTATTGTACACATATGATTGCAATATGTCCCGGCAGGATAACATATGTACTATCTTATTGTACTTGGGTGGATAGTATCGTTATCTATCTCTTTTGATTGGACGCTTTTTAAATATTAAAAGCCTTGACCCAATGACGAAACATTGATATGCTGGGATTACCACAACGGATTGGTAAAGAAAACATTTTCTGAATGGTGTCTAAAAGGAGACTCCGTCTGTTTAAATTTTATCGTGTGTGGACTATAAATTAAAATTATCTCAAACCAAAAACCCAATAAAAGTGTACTGATGTTTTTTTTTATATGAATACCTGGCATATTTTATGTGTAGAAAGAGGTGTTTCACAACCAGATTTCTGCACTTGTACACATCTATAATTGACGGGAGCAAAATAAAGTCTTGTTTTTAGATATATAGACTGAAATACATTCATACTTAACGTTATATTGTACACATTTACAGTGAACATAATTTACAACAGACCATGTCACCAATGTTTGCCTCGTCATTTAATGAAACTCATCAAGTGGACAGCCACTGTCAATTTCACCTGTATATTAGAAAAAAAATTGATACCAATATTCAAATATTCAAATTTTTCGTTTTCTTTTAGCTTGTGTAATTGCTTACTAATATGGATAATCGATTGCTAGGAACTAGTATAGCCCCCCCTCCTTTTCCGCTCACATTTTCTTTAGATATAGACTGTGTTTTAGATTCTTCTTGGCGGAATATATAACTGTTTTTCAAAAATGTGAAAGAAGATATTTTTCTTTATTTTTACGTATTGATAGATTTATTTTTTAAAATGTATGCGACCGAAGCACTATTCTGGAATTAAAAATGTTTGCATTCTCGACAAATTATCTTAAGGTATTTTTACAAAATCACCCCCCCCCCCCCCCAAAAAAAAAGAATAAAAAGATAATAATAAAATAAGTGAAATAAGAACTTTTATTGCTTCGAATCGCAAAGTCATAGTAATTCTTTCACTGCAAGTCAACAGTTGACGTATAAATGCATACGTATATCAGTCACTTTTGCAGGTGTCCCCTCATCACCAGACATGTTTATGAGTTTGACTGTCCCTTTGGTATATAACCACTTGTTCGATGTCTCTGCTGGTGGACATTTTGTACCCGAGGCCATCATCCGCCTAGTAGCAAAACTACAATTGCATGAATTTACGAAGATCAAACAGGAAACTGGCTCGGACGTTGCCCAGTATAAAAAGGTCCGAAACAGACGTCACCATGGACACGGTGTCGTCTGATACGGCAGGTGTCCCCTCATCACCAGACATATTTATGAGTTTGACTATCCCTTTGGTATCTTACGTCCCTCTTTTATACACTTTGTTTGCATAAGTAGTAGATATCAGTAGTTTAGTGGCGTTCAAAATGTCCTTTATAACAGACTGCCTCCGGGTGCGAGAATGTCTCGCTACATTGAAGACCTGTTAGTGACCTTCTGCTGTTGTTTTTTCTATGGTCGGGTTGTTGTCTCTTTGACACATTTCCCATTTCCATTCTCAATTTTATTAAAGAATTCCCCTAGAACAGACTCATGCCTCTTGAGTGAATCACGGTGGGCAGATTCGAGAAATACATTCTCCTCTGAACCAGTGCTTTGTTATCGGCATAATTTTAACGATACATTATCTGTGTAATTTTATTGTTTCAATAAAAAAACGTAATAATAATTTCGCCAATACATTTAAACATTCTTCGATGACAAGAAATGTTGCAAAATCTATGGTAACGTTGCTGAAACGCAATATATCGCACTGCAATTCAAACAGTTTTAGTATGTTACTTCGATTTGTCTTCGAAACCAATTTATCAGATTTGTCATTGAAAAACTACTGTTTCATTATTTAATTGTTGAGTTGATACTTCCTCTATTATAGTTGGGTGGTTTTGGTTCTGTTATTTACACCCGTTGTGTGTATGCACAAAAGCGCTTTGAATGTCACTATTTTACGTAATTAGCATGTACAAAAGATACACATGGTATGTGCACTTAAATCTATTTTTTTTTCAATTCCCCGCGGGCATCACCAGCCTAGTAGTCAACAATTCTGTGTTGACTTGAGTTATCATTGATATGTTCATAATTATAAATTATCTGTTAACAAAACTTTGAAGTTATGAAAAACTAAGGCTTTTCTACCTCAGGAATAGATTACTTTAGCTGTATTTGGCAAAACTTGTAGAATTTTTTGGTCCTCAATGCTCTTCAACTTCGTACTTTATTTGGCTTTTTTAGTATATTTTGATTCGAGCATCACTGATGAGTCTTTTGTAGACGAAACGTGTGTCTAGTATTAATATGAAAATTCTGTCCTGGTATCTATGATGAGTTTATATATCATCCTTCTAAGTGTGTTGATAATGGTGGTTGTCAATAACAATGCGCGAATATGCATGGATATCTGTAGACTGAATAAACAGTATTCAAACAGTGAACAAAGAAATCGAAATGTGTTTGTGATTGCCCGCGATAAACTTTTGTCCGTTTTGTTAATTCCGTTAATCACTATAAATGGCTTGAACTCTTTTATGTCCAAATACACATGACATATGTCATTAAACAAGCTTTAATACAGCATTTTCTTCATAGGAACATGCCTGTATCAAGTCAGGAGTATATGACAGTTGTTTGACATGTTTCAGGTTTTTGATTTTGTCATTCGATTAGGTGTTTTTCCGTTTTTTCCTTTTACTTTTTGGTGCCATTGAATAAGTATCGTTTATCTTATTGTAAATGATTGTACCCTTTTATAGTTTTAACAGGTCTCTGTGTTTGCAATTGTAGTTTTTGTTTGACCACAGATTCTAATAAATCTGTGAATTATGTGTAAAAACGTCATTATAGATACCAAAATTGTATACGACCGACGCTTGTTTTGTTTAAACAGACTATTCAGTTTAATTCGAATCAGACAATGAAATATTCGAAATAAAGTTTTAGAGCTTTGAAAACCGAAATTTTCGATTTTTTTTACCAAATGCAGCTATGTTAATCTACGACTGTGGAAAGAAAAATCAGAGGCGGGTCAAGTCACTTTTAAAAGGGGCGTGCCCAACCAGGAGATGGAGAGGGGATTCCAACTATATTTCCAACCCCCAGAGCCCTCATCTGGATCTGCCGCTGAAAATCAAATTGGTGTAAACAGTTAATTCAAAGTTATGACCATATGAATGTATGTCAACACAACAATGCTTGCACTCATCATACATTACATTATTTGATAAAAACATTGGTGAAGACCAAGTCAGCAGCCCGTTTGTTTAACTGCCAGGACTGAATTGAAAATAATTTTGTAAAAAAACAATGATGGTAAGTCGAACACTTCAATAAAGGCAACAGTAATATACAGCTGTTCGAAATTCATAAATCTATAGAGAAAAAAACCCAAATCCGAGTCACAAACTAAAACTGAGGAAAACGCATAAAATATAAGAGAACTACGTTACTACAGAAATACAACATTAAAATGTAACACACACAGAAACGAACTATAATATAACAATTGCCATTTCTCTGACTTGGTACAGGGGATTTTCAGATAAAAATGGTGGACTTGCTTTTGGGGCATGCCAAACCTTCAACAAATATATATAGATAACATTTGTTATACGGATTAGTTTCGTATATATGAAAAGATGCATGATGTAAAAAAAATTATATCCATGATACGATTTAAATTTCAGTGATACTACCCAAGATTTGATCCGGAAAGTATCAATAAAAGTTACCGTATTCAATTTCAAGGGCCATTGCATTCATTTGAACCTACAGCTGATGTTTTAGATAATTTGAGTGATGTACCTGAAGTAAAATGCATTATAAACTAGACTCTTTAAAGCAGTGTTCGTCATAAGGACAGTGCTAAGGAAACGAACAAAATATCACTACGCAGTGGAGAAATGTCATTTCACCTATACCTATACGCGTCTAATTCCTTATACAATTATAAGAACACTCGAAGGTAGGACCGCAAGAATAAAAGTAAAATGGCAACAACAACAAAAAAACTATCTCAACATCAAAATCTCAAATCAAAAAGGTGATGAGGTACAGGAAAAGGACCAGCGAGGCGGCTGATAATTCACAAGCATTTAAAATTATGATGGAGATTGTGTTAGTCACCCTTTCGCGTTGGGGAGACATTGGTTCAACCAAAAGTCAGTAAAACAAAGCCATATACTCAATATCTGCTCTTTCTACAGAAGATAAAAGTTTTAACCCAAGGATTTGTAAGGAAGATTATCTGATGCATCTATATATATGTTGAGCCGATATTGTGAGATTATAGAATTAAATTATTATTATGCAATACCCAAGCAGCTTATTATAATATTATACGTTGTTGATCATTGTATATATTTGTAGCCTATTAAGATGTATTATTCAACTGGTTACAAGCATACTAAAAGCAAAAGCTAAATATATTTGTTTTTATACTTAATTGAATGTGATTATTACATTGTTTTCAGTATCATACATTTTTTTTAGAACCGGTATTTTAATAGCAAAATTCGAAGAACAAACATTTAGGATTCAGGAACTGTTTTCTGTAATCAAAACAATTGTTAAATAGGGTAACAAAGGCAATGTAAAAAATGGAACTAAAAATTGCTGTTCTTTCCTGTTACTAAAGTGAATCAATTTAAAAATTTTCTAATGGGAATTAGGAATGGGTTAGAGAGACTATTTGTGGTTTACCAGTATATCCTGCAATATTTGATCAAATGTCAATTATTTGTTTTATTGTTTTGTTTTTGTTGTGAATTCGCATTACTATTAGATGTGTTACGGTACTTGTCTATCCCAAATTCATGTATTTAGTTTAAATGTTTAATGTTATATTTGTAATTCTCATCGGATTTTGTCAAATGTGTTGACGTCTTTTCTATTATATTTATGTGTTATAGTAAAGAAAATTAATCACCGCATTCATTTATTAAGATTTGATTTTGTTCAACGTAATCAGTACGATATTTTAAGTTTGAAGTTAGATTCAAAACAAACCGGACAAAGCTTTATAATATAGTTAATTGCTAACTTAGTTTGCTATTAATAAGTATTAAAATGTGCATTGTTATTAAATGAAATATCAGTATTTAGTTCAAATATTATCTTAAATCAATCCTAATTCTATCTTATTCATTCAATAGTTGGGCTGGTGATACCCTCGGGGACGAAACGTCCACCAGCAGTGGCATCGACCCAGTGGTGTAAATAGTTATCAAAAGTACCAGGATTATAATTTTATACGCCAGACGCGCGTTTTGTCTACATAAGACTCATCAGTGACGCTGAGATCAAAATAGTTAAAAAAAGCCAAATAAATACAAAGTTGAAGAGCATTGAGGATCAAACATTCCTAAAAGTCGTGCCAAATATGGCTAAGGTAATCTACTCCTGGGGTAAGAAAATCCTTAGTTTTTCGAAAAATTCAAAGTTTGTAAACAGAAAATTTATAAAATGACCATATAATTGATATTCATGTCAACACCGAAGTGCTGACTACTGGGCTGGTGATACCCTCGGGGACGAAACGTCCACCAGCAGTGGCATCGACCCAGTGGTGTAAATAGTTATCAAAAGTACCAGGATTATAATTTTATACGCCAGACGCGCGTTTCGTCTACATAAGACTCATCAGTGACGCTGAGATCAAAATAGTTAAAAAAAGCCAAATAAATACAAAGTTGAAGAGCATTGAGGATCAAACATTCCTAAAAGTTGTGCCAAATATGGCTAAGGTAATCTACTCCTGGGGTAAGAAAATCCTTAGTTTTTCGAAAAATTCAAAGTTTGTAAACAGAAAATTTATAAAATGACCATATAATTGATATTCATGTCAACACCGAAGTGCTGACTACTGGGCTGGTGATACCCTCGGGGATGAAACGTCCACCAGCAGTGGCATCGACCCAGTGGTGTAAATAGTTATCAAAAGTACCAGGATTATAATTTTATACGCCAGACGCGCGTTTCGTCTACATAAGACTCATCAGTGACGCTGAGATCAAAATAGTTAAAAAAAGCCAAATAAGAATAAGAATAAGAATAAGAATACTTTATTAATCCAATTATGGACCCTTGCGGGTTTTAAATTTCATACAATGATTACAATGATTTGTTATAACAATGAAATAATAAAATGAAATACATGACAATAGAACTCTGAACAGTTATTGCATGCACATGGAATAGAAAATAATATGGGAGACAATCAATCAATTTCTGTAAGGATTATTCCCCTTTAAACAGATATGGTGTTTTGAGTTGCATACAATACAAAGTTGAAGAGCATTGAGGATCAAACATTCCTAAAAGTTGTGCCAAATATGGCTAAGGTAATCTACTCCTGGGGTAAGAAAATCCTAAGTTTTTCGAAAAATTCAAAGTGACGTCATTTTTCATTTTTTGATGATCTGTTTTACAAATTAAAATGACGTCATTTTTTTGTCATTTTTTACAATTTGAAATATGACGTCACTTGGCGTTGAGGTTTAAACTTATTCGGATGTGTCTACATTATGTGTTGCAAATGTCTGGTTATGTAATGTATTTCAGTTGTTTCCTGTAATTAGTTAATACTTCAGTTTAATCATGTACATCTTTTGTATAGTAATTTTGTTTATTCTTTAGTTTTCTATGTTGAGTCGTGTGTGCTGTTGTTTGTTTGTCTTTTTCATTTTTAGCCATGGCGTTGTCAGTTTGTTTTAGATTTATGAGTTTGACTGTCCCTTTGGTATCTTTCGTCCCTCTTGTATAGTAATTTTATAAATTTACTGTTTGCAAAAGTATAAATTATTCTAAATAATAGGGATGTTCTGGTAACTAACAGAAAACCCTTGCCGTTTTTGGCACAACTTTTTTGATCTTTGGTCCTCGATGCTGTTCGACTATGTGCTTGTTTCGGCTTTCAAACCTTTGTATCTGGGCGTCACTAGTAGATCTTGTGTGAACAAAATTCACTTCTGACGTATTAAAATTTTGTACTTGTTGCCTTTTGTTGGCTGTTGTTCGTGTGTTTCTTTGTCAATTGTGTTCTCCAATTTATTTATATTGTAGTCCTGTAATGTTGTGTTGTCATTTTAATGTTATATTTCACATGGCTATAAAAGAGGGAGGTTTGGCATTCCACAAATCCAGGTTCAACCCACCATTTTAAAAATGTCCTGTACCAAGTCAGGAATATGGCCAATGTTATATTATAGTTTGTTTCTGTGTGTGTTACATTGTAACGTTGCGTCGTTTGTTTTCTCTTATTTTTGAGTGTAAATTCACATTGTGATAAGACGTGTCACGGTACTTGTCTATCCCAAATTCATGTATTTGGTTTTGATGTTATATTTGTTATTCTCGTGGGCTTTTGTCTGATGCTTGGTCCGTTTCTGTGTGTGTTACATTGTAGTGTTGTGTCGTTGTTCTCCTCTTATATTTAATGCGTTTCCCTCAGTTTTAGTTTGTTACCCCGATTTTGTTTTTTGTCCATGGATTTATGAGTTTGAACAGCGGTATACTACTGTTGCCTTTATTTAGCATTTACAATACAAAAGGTTAAAAAATATACTAAAATATAGTCCGATATGTCGGTAACACGGATTTAATCTTGAGTAATAGGACATAGTTGGTAACAGGAATGAATTATTATTTTTCGAAACAATTCTTTTATTTCATAGTTAAAGAAAAATACATTATTACAAATTGGTTACAATTGGAAGATAATAGCAAACAATGTCATTTATCATTTATTTGCAAGATGAAAAGCTGCCTAGGTAATGAAAAATTCAAAAATAAATTTCTTTCTGTTACAATCTACTATACTAGAATTGCACAATGTTCTCTGCTGTTATCAAAAGTAAAAAACCTGTCTTTTCATTCAAAATACTGTATATTATGTTAAGATTGAATATAATATGATGAAAATAAATTTAAATGAAATAGTTGGCATATAGTAGATCAACTTTGTTTTTTTATCAGTGAAATTGTCTAAAACATCATTCCTATTACTGATAATGGCTATGCTGTTACATGTACTTGTTATCAGGTGACATGACAGTTCGTAACAGAAAGGAATCAAACAGTTCTTTCTGTCCTTTTATTCGAATTGTGTTGAAGTTTACTTCAACCTACATATCAAATTAATAAATTACTATAAAACACATTTAATGTTATGGTGCTGACAATCAAATATTCTCAGAAATATACAAAAAGGCTGTAACAGGAGAAAACATCAAATAAACAAAACTATTATTGTTCTCTAAATTCTTATCTTTGGTGAGCTCGGATTTTTCAAACTGGCTGCCATTCAAACTATGCATATGAAAGCGTATATTCTGGAAATGATGTTTTTCTCATTACATTATAAGAAATCAAATCTTGGTTTATATTTGCGAGCGGCCAGCAGACATTAAATAGTGGCCTGACTCATCAGATCAGACCGCAGCAACAACAAAACCCCCCAAAAATCCAAAAAATCACATAAGATCTAAAGGTAAGCATGGTATTTGAAAGCTTGCCAAGAATAAATTCCAAAATTAAACCAATTATTTTTTTTTAAACTAAAATATTTCTCAGTTTACACCAATCAGATTTAGTGAAAAGAAGCCATAACTGTTTACGAAAAGTACGATCATGTGCAATGCAAAAATTAATAAATCAACCACTTATCAACTTCCAAAATAAAATCATAAACATATTGTACGAATAACCTTCTCTAAGGTCGCAAATGTTCCTGTTTAGTCTCTTTTGTAGTTGTAGTTTTTTTTAGTCAATTTTAGTGCAAGAAATATAATGGATGTCAATTTAAACTTGCTTCCAAAAAAACGGTATGTTCAAACATAAACAATACAAAAACAGATACATTGTATTTATGACTGGGATATAATTGTGTTTTGTATTTGATTGTTTTGTTTTGTTACATCAAACAAGAAGAAACATTTCTTTAAGAATTTCATCAATTCAAATTATAAAAATTATTGCTGTGCATTCGATGAATAGAAAAATGTTTTTTTGTTTACAAGTCATTATTTCAGTTAGATGGTTTAATCAAAGTGCTGGATAGCACCTGTGGAAAGTTTGCAACGGTAGATTGTAATATTTCAAATAGATTGTGTGTAGATTGCATGGTTAACTTTTTTTTCCTACTTAAAAAAGAAAAAAAAACTTTATCAAGAAATAATTACATTAGATGTATGTTGAAGGCCGTACTTTAACCTATAATGGTTTACTTTTTAAATTGTTATTTGTATGGAGAGTTGTCTCATTGGCACTCACACCACATCTTCCTATATCTATTCATTACAATACGTTATTCTGATTGGCTAACTGCACATCATGTGTTATTCCTTAAGCAGTTGTATCACTCAATAAAACTTCTCATTCACGATGACACGAGGTCCCACAATAAAGTGCACAGGTAAATAAAATAAAAACTTGATAAAAGGCGTGTTTTCATGATCCTATAGGTAAAAATGTACCGCGCTTCATACAAAATGTACTTCAGTCAACGCTTTTACACCCCAATAAATTTACAAAAAAGAGCATTCAATTCTTAAATAATTGTAACAGGATGCTGCTACGAAGTCTCCCAAACAAAGCTCTCAAAATTAGTCATTCCCACGGTCGTCTGACATTAAGCAAAGTCCGATACAAAGAGGTCTGGTCTAGTAAAGTGATATTCATGATTTAGGGGTGGGGATCTAGACAGTTTACAAGTTCTCAAACAGACAAGAGGTAGGGGTAAGAGTGGCCCTAGGGGACTAGCCTTTTATTTCATCTGATTTGTTTTATTATTCCGTACAAGAATATATGTTGTTTCAGTGTGGGAATTTCGACAGTTTTCAAGTTTTCGAAAAGAAGGGGGTGGATCATGACTGTTTACAAGTTCTCAAAACAGGATGGGGTGGGGTTACACCGAGGGACCTTCCTTATATTTCATTTTATTCGTTTTATTGTCCAATACAAGAATATTTATAATTAAGGGTTAGGGATCTCAACCGTTTACAAGTTCCCAAACATGAGGGGTTGGGGAGGACCCAGAGGGACTCCCACTATATTTCATTGGTTTTGTTTTGTTGCCCCATAAAAGAATATATATGGTTTAGGGGTGATCATCTCGACCGTTCACAAGTTTTCAAAAAGAAGGGGGCGGGGTCACCCCTGTGGACTTCTTCTATATTTCATTTGATTTATTTTATTTTCCCATACAAAAATGTATATGGTTTGTGGGTAGGGATCTCAACCGTTTACAAGTTCTCAAACAACAAGGGGGTGGGAGTGACCCCTAGGGACTCGCCTTCTTTTTCATTTGATTTGTTTTATTGTCCAGTACAAGAATATATATGGTTAAGGGGTGGGTATCTTGACCATTTCCAAGTTGTCAAACAACAGGGGATGGGACTGACCCAAAAGGACTCCCACTTTATTTCATTAAATTTTTTTGTCGCCCTATACAAAAATATATATGGTTTAGGGGTGGGGATCTCGACCCTTTCCAAGTTCTCAGACATGAGGGGGTGGGGCTGACCCAAAGGGACACCCACTTTATTTCATTTGATTTGTTTTGTTGCCACATACAAAAATATTTATGGTTTAGGGTTGGGGATCTCAACCGTTTACATGTTTTCAAAAAGAAAGGGATGGGGTGACTGACCCCTCTGGAATTCCTCTATATTTCATTTGATTTATTTCATTGTCCCATACAATAATATATGTGGTATATGGGTGGGGTCTCAACTGTTAATACGTTCTCAAACAACCAGGGGTGAGAGTGACCCCAGGGGACTCGCCTTTTATTTCATTTGATTTGTTTTATTGTAACGTATAAGAATATAGATGGTTTAGGGGTGGGGATCTGACTGTTTTTAAGTTCTCAAACATGAGGGGTTGGGTGGGTTGACACCATGGACTCAACCTAAATTTAATTTATTTGATTTGTTTTATGGTCATGTGATCATTACTGAAAACCATGTGTGTCTGTCGCTTACTGGTTTCAAATTATAAAATTTATTATTGTTATTGAAAATAAAAAAAAATAATCCCATAGGGTTCTATAGTAAATTCCTCCCTTCTGTTGGCCCCTCAAAATACAACTAAATAGACCACAAGGAGAAAAATAATAAGAACTGAGCAAAACCTTTGTTTAGGAGTCTTAATAGCAATTAGTATAATTACGAATTTTGTTATAGTCCGATTTCCAATGCCGAATATGTAAAAGGCCGAGTTAATTATAGTCCGAGTTTGTTGTGGGCCGAGATCAGATGAAATACCAGATATGATACTTCCAATACTCTCGGGCATTTACCTATTTAATAAACAGTAAGCGACGAAAAATTTTCATTCATGAAATATTTTAAACACGGTCTTAATTTTTCTCTTCAACCGGAGGAAGGTAGGAAACCTTTGTAACCGGGATTATAGGACTCCCGTTTGGAGACACACATATATGGATCTGATGCATGTCTGAAGAATACCGATAAAATCATAACGTATAAACTGCTTTCTCGTGTGTGTATTGATTTTACTTTCCGCGTAGCGCAGATCCGCGAAGTAGTGTTTGTTAGTCATTTTCAAATGAAGTTGAATTATTTTATTTATCGATGAAAATTCAGTACATTTTTATTCAAGCTGTATGCTATTAAAATAGAAGAGCTCAAAATTTCAAAAGGATCTTTCTATTATTAGTTTTCAAACACCAGTACTATATTATCTAGAAGTAGGACACACTTCCTAAAGTAAGATAGTCTGTCTCTTTTCCGGTTAGGCCGATGCCTTAAGAAAGTTTATTGCTATAGCAAGCTATAGCAAACTTTCCAAAAAATGGTAGGTATATATTAAAATTTGTCTATTTATATAAACCTTGAATACAAACATTATCAAGATACTCAAATAGAAAGTCGAATTGTTTGGAAAAAAAGAATAAAAATTGGAAATGATTAAAGAATGTATGTTTTTGCTGGTTTCCAACTTCACCCTTCTTGACAATTCATCGCACTATCTTGCTCAACACTAAGCATACACTCTTTCTATATTTAACTATTTTTGATTACAATGCGTACATAGTTATAATGTATCTGACAGATGAGTATTTTCAGTATTTGTCATGTTTTGGGGGATTGTAGAAACCTTTTTTTATTTTAATTCTGACAATCAATTTCATACAACAAACCCATCAACGATGATGCTGTAGAACTAAATAGTATATTGAATTAAAGTTTTATTAATACCTTTTAAACGTTCATATTTACGTTAAAAATATACGAAAATCACATACTGACATCTTTAGTTCACCCAGTTGGAACATCAGGAATGACTAAAATTTTCCAAACAATCAAAGTCTCTTTCGGGATTTTTTCCACATGTTTCTTAATTTACAGCCATGTGTTCATGGAAATGACTAATATTTTAATGATAAATAACCATTTGACTATATCAAACTGATATCTGTTGTTGACAATTTTACATAACTACTTGGAATCACAAATGCCAGTGATCTTTAATTGAACAATAGATGGACACGTGTATACAATCTTTAACAATAGATGTTATAATCATAGAATCAGATGGACACGTGTATACAATCTTCATAAGGAAAGTCGCTTTAAACTGATAGTTAATATCAAAAGACAGGTCTACTATAAAAGCTTTTAAAGTGTTGAGACTGCTATCATCATGTGTCTTTTAGTTTAGTACGGAGAATTTTTATACTTTGTGCAATGACACTTGTAAGCAACAACATGGTTCATAAATTTGAATACAACTTGGTTGTACTATCGAAACTGAAATCATGGGAAGATTGTTTAGTTGCATCGTATCTTGTATTTGTTGGTAAGTAATTATTGATGTTTTATGCAACAAAACATACAGTTGATATATTGAAAGTTACAAATAACTGTCACTACATAGTTTCATTACTTCTTAAAATACGCGAACTTAAAATCATTAAACACATTAATGTAATAATGCCATATTTTACAAAAGACAACCAAATTCAATCAATGGAAACAAATATTGGAAATTTGTATTCATAGACTGAACGCTTAGTTTTGTTTTCCTTATTTGAAAACTTCTGGTATTGTAAGTTTACTGATTAACAACGTGTTCTCTTATGGATATTTTTAAAAGAATACATCATTTACATCTCACTCAAGCATAACCCTTTCTGCGTGTCATGGTTTGTATGAAAAAGAAGATGCGGTATTTTTGCCAATGAGACAACTGTCCACAAGAGATCAAAATAACACAGAAATCAATAACTATAGGTCACCGTTCGGCTTTCAACAATGAGCAAAGCCAATACCGCATAGTCAGCTATAAAAGGCCCCGATATGACAATGTGAAACAATTCAAACGAGAAAACTAACGGCCTTATTTAGTTTTAGTTTTGGTCCATTTTGGTTAATCAGGACAACAACGTTTGTATATGGTTATGAACTAGTTTATCGATCTTGTATATTAGATTTTCTACAGGAATTTGCAATTATAAATGATCAATTTGAATTTGTTCGACATTGAATTTTGAAACTACTATTATGACTAAAAAATAAGATGTTACTGAAAGAATAAAATCAACATTGTAACCAATAATCATTTATTTTACAAGTATACAACTTATAAACGTGCAGTCAGATATGTTAACAATAAAACCTAAATTTTATATACTGTTTATTTCATTAATGTCAGTTACAAATCAAGAACTTTATAATCTGATGTTGCCTAATGAGTGATGTTAATTCTAAAAGTCGCATTTTGATAAATGCAACAATTATAATACATCTAGTTGTCAGCCTATAAAGTATATTCCACTTTTTATTAATGAAACACTTCAAAATGCTATGTGTCTGACTTGCTTTCCTTGATTGTATTCATAAAGAGCACTCAAAGCCGAATATTTGGAGCCAAGAATGTACGCCAGTATAAATTAAACCATATGATATAAAGCATTATACATAAACATGTATATTATAAATTATTTGTACTGTAGTCCTGTCATGTTATGTTATCATTTTAGTGTTATATTAAACAGCGCCATAAAAGCGCGAGATTTGGCTAGCCGCAAAACCAGGTTCAATCCACCGTTTTTTTTTTCTTAAAATGCCCAGTACTTTGACAGGAAAATGACAGTTGTTATCGTATAGTAAGTTTTTGTGTGTGTTGCATTGTCGTTTTTTTTTTTCATTTTTCTTTCATTGTTTTCCTCTTATAGTTGGTTTGACAACATCAGTTTTAGTTTGTAACCCGGATTTTTTTTTCTCAATCGATTGATGGCTTTCGAACAGCGGAATACTACTGTTGCCTTAATATATAAAACCCTTCCCAAGAAATTATAAGATGTTCAACATTCAGTTATACGCAAATTCTACTATACATTTAGGGCAATTAATATATTTATGAAAGAAAAATGTATAGCATTTAAATATTCCAACTATTTTGGTAGGATGACTAGTTGAAAAATACGTGGAAGACTTTTATCAGAATTAACATCATTCATTATATACAAAACTAGACTGAAAGCCAGAAATTGATACCTTTATATAAAATTCAAAGTCTGGTGAATCATTCTCCTCAGATTTACTATCATCATTACGATATAGTATTGGTAAAAACAAGTAAACTATGTATCTTGCACTTTATTTTTAATATTTTTACCGATTATGTCTGTTTGTTTTGTTCACGCATCGTTCACTCCACCATTTTCTATATAAGAAAATGCCTGTAATAAGTCAGGAATATAACAGTTGTTATCCCTGCGTTTGACGTGTTTGAGCTTTTGATTGTGCAATTTAATTGGGGACATTCATTTTTGAATTTCCTCTCAGTTCAGTATTTTTTTTTGTGTTTTTGTTTTATATATTCATGTTTTACATATTGTGTGTTTCTTTTAAATAAGATGTCTTATTTTATACTGTAGTAATTCGATACTCTGAACATGGCATATGAATATTTTTACTTGTCTGTATAATATACATTTCATATGATGTTTGACGCATTTGTGGATACCCTGTCCGTTAGAGCTTCCGTTGTATTGGGGTAGTTTGTAAATGAATATATTTATTGCAATTTTCACAAACATAAAGTTTTCTAAAAAGGTTAGACGCGAAAGTCAACAAATTACATTTTACATTGTTTGAGTGTATCATCAAACCATTGTTTTTATGGACACCAAAAACAATGATCATAAATTAGCTTCAATGTACTTAAGGTAGCACAGTACAAAGATTTTTCATCCCCAATCAGACATCTTTAAACTGATGTAATTCCACTCATCCTTCTTTAAATTTTATAAATGAGGTACCAAAAGAAAGAAGAAAGATCAATCTTTCAAATTGTGATAATTTCATTATGACATTATTATTACATAATTAATTGTTATGAAATTAGTTGCTATATTGTGATGTCCATACTTGAATGAATTCAGCTTCTTTGTTATTCATAGCATCCACAAATATTTTATAGATTCATGCACAACACAGTTTGACCTCCAAAACTGTGTCTCAGATTTTTCCTATTGTATTTCATTATCTCATAAATCTTCAATAAAGTTTGCAACATCAATTCATAAGAGATCACTAAATTCAATTGGGTATAAAATTTGTTCTATTGATGTTTTTGGAAATCTGAGACACAGTTTTGGAGGTCAAGCTGTGTTATACAAGAATCTATAAAATATTTTGGGATGCTATGAAAATTAAAGACGCTAAATTCATTCAAGTGTGGACATCACAATATAGCAACTAATTACATAACAATTGATTATGTAATAGTTATGTCATAATGAAATTATCACAATTTGAAAGATTAATCTTTCTTCTTTCTTTTGGTACCTCATTTATAAAATATAAAGAAGGATGAAATGAATTACATCAGTTTAAAGTTATCTGATTGGGAGTGAAAAAATCTTTGTGTTGTGCTACCTTAAACAAGGTATATCTGTACAGAATTCCTAGTATCAAAAACATGAATTATCAAAATTGTTTAAGATTGAAAAGCGAATGTCATAATCATTTTCATCAATGTTCAATTAATATAACCTCTCGTAAGTTATATTTTAGGAAGGATTGTATATAATCGCCTTACACTACCAAATATTGTTATTTTCATTGATAGCAACACAATTTTCTTTTTGTTAAATATTCACACATAATATCAAATTTCTTTCAAGCAAGTTAACTCAAATTTGGATCGTTTGTTACTTAAGCAAAGTTTAAGAAAATGAAGTTTATTTAACAAACACATATATGAGAAACTTGCAATCATTTTCACCTATATTCAATTTAACTTCTCTTAAGTATATGTAGGTGGCACGGTAGTATTTGCATTGCAGAATTTAGGTTGCTTTTTTGTGTACCCTACCTTAGTCAATGTATTTAAAAAAACAAATACAGGATCAACTGAACACACTTTCCCAAACGGATGGATGAATCAGGTGTTGAAAAATATAAAATAATTTTACAAACAGATGAAAATGAATTTTTGAGAATTTTTTAAAGTTGTGTATTCACTGCATGATAAAAGACCTAAAAGCACTAGTGGTCTTTGGTTTTTTAAAATAGCAAAAAAAAAGTAAACGGTCATGATACACATTTAAGGTAGCACAATACAAAGATTTTTTCACTCCCAATCAGACAACTTTAAACTGATGTAATTCATTTCATCCTTCTTTATATCTTATAAATGAGGTACCAAAAGAAAGGAGAAAGATCAATCTTTCAAATTGTGATAATTTCATTATGACATAATTATTACATAATTAATTATTATGTAATTAGTCGCTATATTGTGATGTCCACACTTGAATGAATTTAGCGTCTTTGTTCTTCATAGCATCCCAAAATATTTTATAGATTCTTGTACTGCACAGCTTGACCTCCAAAACTGTGTCTCAGATTTCCAAAAACATCAATAGAACAAATTTTATACCCAATTGAATTTAGTGGTCTCTAATGAATTGATGTTGCAAACTTCATTGAAGATTTATGAGAGAATGAAATACAATAGGAAAAATCTGAGACACAGTTTTGGAGGACAAACTGTGTTGTGCAAGAATCTATAAATTTTTTGAGGATGCTATGAAGATCAAAGAAGCTAAATTCATTCAAGTATGGACATCACAGAATGGCAACTAATTATTTACATAACAATTAATTGTGTAATAATTATGTCATAATGAAATTATCACAATTTGAAAGATTAATCCTTCTTCTTTCTTTTGGTACCTCATTTATAAAATTTAAAGAAAGATGAGTGGAATTACATCAGTTTAAAGTTGTCTGATTGGGATGAAAAATCTTCGTATTGTGCTACCTTAAATTCATTTCTGAATAGTAAAATGGAAGTACTTCAGTGAGCGGTAAATGTAGATTTGTTTGCAGTGTTAAAAAGTGGTAAACACTCTTAAAAGGCTATCATTATCCCTTATGGGCCAGGAAATACTACCGTGCCACTTGTACTGTACATTGCGTTTATTTCATTTAGATCAGAATGAACATCCAGGTTTTGATTTTCACATCCAGTGAATAATAAAAGTATCAAAGTTCACAGTTTTATTATTCAGTTTAAATATAGTTCATTACCCAGGCTAACATCATATGATGAAAAGTTCACAAATAATTGATAATCTTCTCTATAGAAATTCATGATGTTTTTAATAGTCTACATGTACAATCGTTAATGTGATAGCTTAAAGTAACGTTTATAACTGGAATTGACTCAGGGTATCTCTATATATACATAATACTTTATTCCAAAAGCAAGTGCTGCTTATAGGATATATATATACAAGTTTTGACAAATTGACAAATAAAACGCACCATAGATACTGATAACACACAAAACAGAACTGTCTTGAAAAGTTAATACACTCGTCTGATGTGATTATTCATTTGATTTTGCCATTTGTACAAAACTGTGTCATGATTAAAATACTAAGTAGATGTTTTAGTAGAGTGAAATGATATTGAAATGAACATTATTGTACATTATTTAATATACTGCGAATCGATGTTTAGAAGATAAAGATTGGGTTTTCATGACATGTTTTTTAATTTCAATATGTTCGTATCCCTACCCCATTCCTAGTCTTTTCGATATTTCTTAAATCATATCTTGGCATTTTTGTCTTTTCAGAAACACCCCTTTTCTAATCTTTAAATAACCTCTGTATTGAAAGTAACACATGATAAAGGAAAATATATCATGACACTTTCAAAAACAAAATTTAAAAGGAATAGGTTTCTGTAGGGCCATTGTTGTTTAACATATTTATAACTGATATTTTTCTTTTTGTTAAAAATGGTAGTCTATATAACTATGCAGATGAAAATACTTTGTCTTTTTGTACTCCAGATTTCGATTTATAAATTTCAACTTTGGAATCTGATTCAAAAATACTTATGGAGTGGTTCAGGGTGAATAAAATGCAAGCAAATCCTGCCAAATTTCAAGTTTTGGCTGTTGGCAAAAAGACCTTTGAAAAGATCCCATCTAAACATATTCAAAATTCGAACCTCACATGTGAAAAAAACAGGAAAATTATTAGGCATGGAAATAGACTACTTACTAAATTTTGATGTTCATATCAGCTCAATCTGTAGGAAGGCATCACAGCAATTAAATGTTTTAAAACGTTTAGGCTCAGTTTTGGATAGACTTAGTAAACTTACTATATTTCATACTTTTATTCTTAGTAATTTTAATTTTTGCCCTTTGGCATGGCATTTTTGCACCGGGAAAAATTCCAAAAAACTAGAAAAGGTGCAGGAAAGAGCACTACATTTTGTGTATGAGGATTTTACCAGCTCCTACGAGGACCTCTTACTTAAAGCTAAGGTGCCCTCCTTGCAGATCAGACGGATAAGAACAATGGCTCTAGAAACTTTTAAAATTATAATCAACATAGCTCCTGTGTGCTTACAAAATTTGGTGAATTTCAAAAAATCTAAATATTCTTTCAGGTATATAAATATTCTTGAAATCCCACTGGTTAAGTCAACCCGTTACGGTAAAAAAAAATCGTTCAAATTGGCTGCTGCTACTTAATGGAACAGCCTTCCAAACCATTTCAGGACTGAAAATAGTTTTTCAAATTTTCAAATCCTTGTTCAGTCCTGGAACGGTTTGGAATGTCGCTGTTCTGCTTGCAGATAATTCTTGAGCTGTTTATTATGTATGCTGCTTTTGGTTGCTCTGGTCAAGCATGTTTTACTTCATTCGAAAATTTTGTTGCTTATTTTTATTGCATGCTATGTATGTGAGATTTCAACTTTGTATTACAGGTTGTTCTATATGTCAAAATGCACTGTTTTTATGTTATTTATATGTTTTATATTCGGTCAAAAGCTCCTTAGAGCTTTTGTTGCTTATTTGTACTTATGCCGAATCAAAATAAAGTTTTTTTTATCTTATCTTATGGTATTTAGCATTGATTTATTGCCTACATATTCACCTTTATACAAACTTTAAACTACAAACATGTTTTTTTTTTAATTCTTGTTTATTTGCTTTGGGTTATTGTCTCTTGACACTAGCCTAGATTCCATTCACAATACTTTATGTAGCCAAACATGTGAATGGATTATAAACCAGAGACCTTAATATGTCGGACATCAAATTAAAGAATCCAACAGATTATCACGTACACCTTTCAATCAGCTGTACAATGTCAAATGTCAGGCAAAGTTGTGAATCGGTGTGCCACATGTGGAGCAGGATCTGCTTACACTTCCGAGCACCTGAGATCACCCCTAGTTTTTGGTGGGGTTCGTGTTGCTTAGTCTTTACTTTTCTATGTTGTGTCTTCTGTATATGTATTTGTCTGTTTGTCTTTTTGTTTTTAGCCATGGCGTTGTCATTTATTTTTAATCTATAAGTTTGATGAGTATCTATGACGAGTTTATTTGACTGTCTCTCTGGTATCTTTCGCTTCCTCTTTTACAACAGACGTACAGATATTTCCAAAATCAAAGTTATCTTGATCGATATACATTTGTTACAGACTGAAATACATCAATAAACATAGCAGATCATAAAAGACACGTGCAGAAACTGCAAAAGAAAAATGAATATTACAAAACAGGGGCAGAAAATCCCACGTCAATGAAGGCCAGGCGACATCAAATGTCTTAAAAAATATTGAAATTGAATCATGGCATGTTGCCTCCTTATGACGATAACTCTACTTTAAAAATTATTACGTTGCATCACCATAGATAATAAAACAATAAGAATATACCTTATGATTCACAAATATTTGAGAGAAAAGTAATATGTATGGTATTTTTTGAAAAAAGAAAATCAGTTAAAACCCGCAAATATTCGATTTACAGTGAATCAAACAGTACCGTATTTGGCACAACTTTTTGGAATTTGCGTCCAAGTTTATACCAGTTTGACTTTGTAACTATTTTGACCTGAACATCACTTATGAGTCTTATGTGGAGGAAACGCGCGTCTGGAGTATAAAATTATAATCCTACTACCTTTGTTAACTACTAACTACATTCAACTTGATAAATCACAAGTAAACAATTTTGACTCAAGCGCCACTGATTACTCTTTTGTAGACGACCTGCTCGTTTGGAGTATAAATTAATAGCTATTGTTTCTATGATAAGTTTATATAAAATAAAACGTTTACAAAACAATAGATTAATGTTGCTCGAAAAGGAAATCGCATAGACAATTTTGCGAAACGTGCAGGAATCACATCAATAAATGGAAATAACAGTAAATTTAAGGTCTTTGACTTGAACTTGAATCAAAGTAGCAAATCCTTACATAATCGTGCATAAGGGATTACTATGTACTATCACGTCTATGCATAATTAAGAACTTTTGAATCACGATAAAATAACTAATATTGTAATGTGGTGAAGATTATATACTAATGATTTAAGCAGTGTTGTAATTCAAAACATAAGATCAGCGCTGAAAGTATGATTTGTCATTCCTTTTTGCTTACCTGGTTTTACAAATTAGTGTCAGCTATGTCCATCACTTGGTGTTGGTTCTATGTTGCCATCTATTGGCGTCCGTTGCCTTTTACAAAAACCTTCTCCTTCAAACTTGACCGTAACCATAATTGTGTATCGAGTTTAAAATATGTCAGATAGTTCCTCCACTAACAAACAAGACCTATATTGTTAGAACAATTACATAAAACAAGATGAAAAGAAGCTATTATCCTTTTTTGTCTAAAATGTATGAGAGTTTTTGCGTATTATTAATGGTTTTCTTTTTCTCCAATTTTTAGGATGCATCCATACGTAATCTATAAAAAAAGATATGCTTATCGAAAATATTATCAGCAAGATAACATCAACAAATACGTCAACATTACCGAAATCGTCAGTAGATATCTAACAGATTTCTTGCCTTTAATCATGGTATCCTATTCTTGGCAGGCATCTTAAGCAAAATCGTAAATAAATAAGAAGTCCTGTTTTGACAAATAACAAACTATTAAACCAAACAATGATTGTTTGCCTTTAATACTGGTATCTAATTCTTGACATGCATCTTAAGCAAAAACGTAATGAAATAGGAAGTCCAGTTAAGACAGAAAACACTATTATACCAAACAATGATGAGGAAGAAAACAAAAGTCAACATAGCTTAGATTTCTTGCCCCTAAAATGTGATTTTCCTCCACTTTGGCATGCATCGTTAGCATTAAAACTACATTTAACAATAAAATAAGTTTGCAGAAAAAATGATAAGCAAGATGATAATAAGGCACGTGCCTAAACTGCAAGTGGACCTCTAAATGGAATTATTACTCTTAAATGACGATGTTTTAACTATATTTTTGTGTTGCCTTTTATCTTGAATACTTTGAAGGAATAAATCTTTAGACAGCGAAAATGATATGCTCGCCAACGTCGTCAAGCAAATTGATTGATGTCTACAAATGTGCAAAACAAAAAGGTTATAAAGCTATGTAAATAAAAAAAATGTCTATACCACAAGAACTTTCTTTTTTTATATTTATGATCATGATTTATCCAGTTTTAGTGAGTTTGCAGTCAATTTACTTATTTTTTAATTGTTTAATATTTTGTAGCTGTTTTATAAAGTTTTTATTTTCAACATTGTAAACCTTGTGTAATAGTTATCTATGTTTTTACTTAAGTTTTGCGTCATAAATTTATTTTATCCCCAAAGTGGAATTATATTCAGGAATACATAATGTGTTTCAAAAAACACGTTTGAAATTTTGAAGGATTGGAAAGAGACTATTAATAATAAATTATATTCAAACAAATAAAATGCCACTCAAGACAATACGACTCCGAAACAACCAATCAAACGTCTGTAATGTGATGCTCATGACATGACATTACAAATCACACTTTGGAGTCAAATTTATAACATCATGAAATACTATCACGTATATAAAACAACTAGATGACAAATGTATCAATAATACATCTCATTCAATTAAACAGTCTGATAATTAATTGTTTGATAACCTTAATATATCTATGAATGAGACGTCAGTTTTGGAGGGATTTTCCGTTCTGGAATCAGAATTGGAGGTCTGGGAAGATTATTGTGTGGCTTGCTTCCTGACTTTGATTGGTAATTTTAATCATAAAATCATAAAATGAGATCATTACTGGAATAGAATGCCTAATTTTTTCGGCAAATATATAAGGAAAAGAAAGTTAAAAAATGTAAAAGGACAGTCAATTTTAATTTTTCAAATATGTCATTCAAAATTCAAAACTAATTATGCATAAAAATATGGGAAGAAAATATGCCTTTGCAACAGAATACTTTTAGTAATGGAAGTGTAAAACATGTCATCGTTTATTGTGTATTGCGTGATTGATGTTTGCATAGTAATATGGCATTCTATATTATGCATATTCAGAAGCTAAGAAAGAAATTTTCAATATAGGCTATGACAATTTGGTAAGTCAAGATAGACGAGATGATAATTTGCGTTAGCATGGTGTTTAGTACTTGAAGGGTAAAGCTTAGATGCTGATGTTTTTTACCAAGGAAATTTTACGGATGAACACTAGTTATTAACTATAGAAACAACCGGATGAAACTGACTATTCAGATCGAATATGATATGAAATGTTCTAACGCAGAAAACTTTGAACTTACGTTTTTTTGATATTTCTATGCTGTAATTAAGACATTATCAGGTATTATGCTAACAATGATGCATGGTCTGTTGAGGACTATTTTGGAATAAATTTTTATGAAAAGTGTGCAGATGGTGACTATATATATAAAATATATCCGATTTGATATAACATCAAAAATGAACTTTACAATCCTCCAGACATCCCAATCAATGTTAGATCTGTAAATTTGACTTACGCAAATTTAAATGCTTCTTCCCCGCTGGGATTCGAACCCATTACGTAATCCGTGACTACAATTCGCTGCACTGCAGCTCCCGACTAAGACACACATTACCTGGGTCTTCCAAAATAGAGCCTACGGTGACCATGTGTTACCATTCTCCAACGTCAGTTTAATTACTCGTTTACTAAGAATGTTAAATTATAACGCATGAAGATGTTATTGTTACAGATCGTAAAAATAGTAAAGGATACTAAATTAATGTAAGATAATCACAGAAAAATACATTATAAAAGTCGTGTACTATGTAAACATATACATTAACTAGTAAGTATCACATGATCGCCATCAATGAAGGTGATTTGGCTGTTAGATAAAATATCACAATCGTTTCAACATCAACCCAACAATGTTAGATCTGTAATTTGCTTCGCAATATTTGGTTTATAAACTCGCGGATTGAAACCCATGCACTGTGAAATCGTGACACCAATTCTGCACTGCATGTCCTCCGCTAACCACACGACCACCTGGCTCTAAAAAATAAGACTTTCGGTTGGTAGTGTACCTTTCCACGTTGATAAATATTCTACAGGTACTACAACAGACGTTAAATAAAGGATGAAGATTTTATTTACAGATCAGCTAAATTATCTATGAGACAAAGGAACTACTAACAATTAATGTAAGATACAGTGACAGAAAAATCAATTCATTGGCTAGTTAATTTGAACTGCCTTTTTAGCGTGTGTAGTTCTCTCATGTGCCCATCATTAATGATGGTGGATTACATGGTGTGTAATAATGTTATATACAAAACGTCTAGAGTTACATACAAACAGTTCGTAAATTGCTTTTCGTAAATTTTGGTTCTTCCCTCGCCGGATTCGACCATGCTACTGTGATTTCTTGCTTACATTGCTGACTGCGAGTTTGTCCCTGCATTGACGACCACCTTGACTTCAAAAAAGAGCTTCGGTGGCTGTTTCACATTCACGTATTTGTTTTTAATTCGTCGTATACGTACTGATATTTAATGATGAGTGTTATTGTTCAGATCACATAAATGTATCTATGTAAAGGATTCCTCTAATATTAAGTAGATATTCCAGTCACAGATTACATTTTTTTCATAAGTACATGTTAGTCAGTTGACAACCCTAACAGATGTATCCTTATCGATGCCAAGATCGAATCATTTGGCTGTGTACATATGTATATTCACTACCATTTACATAACCTAAAATTTAGATCTGTAAATTTGCTTTCGCAAATTTTTGGTTCTTCCTCAGCGGAATTCAACTTGCTACTGTGATTCTGACAACCAAACATGACAACGTGCTAGAACCTCTACAACTGAAACATGGGCTTCTCAAAAAAATGCTTTCGGTGGGCAATGTCTTTCCTTAACCACGTATATTTAATCTAGCGGATACTTACATAATGTAAATAAGGCATAGATGTTATGTTACAGATCAGCTAAATTATCTATAGTAAAGGATCCTACAAATTAATGTAAGATACAGTCACAGAAAATAATTATATTCATAAGTACGTCTGAGTCAGTGACAACCCTACAACAGATGTATCCATCGGATCGCCATCAATGATGGTGATACATGGCTGTGTACATAATGTATATACAACTCGTCTAAACATCAACCCAACAATGTTAGATCTGTAAATTTGCTTTCGCAAATTTTTGGTTCTTCCCTCGCCGGGATTCGAACCCATGCTACTGTGATATCGTGACACCAAATCGCCTGCACTGCAGCCGTCCCGCTAGACCACACGACCACCTGGGCTCTCAAAAAAAGAGCTTTCGGTGGGCATGTGTTACCTTTCCACGTCAGTTTTAATCTAGCGGCGTACTACAGTACATGATATATAAGGCATGAAGATGTTATTGTTACAGATCAGCTAAATTATCTATAGTAAAGGATCCTACAAATTAATGTAAGATACAGTCACAGAAAATAATTATATTCATAAGTACGTTATAAAACATCATTTCATCATTTTTTGCCCATAACATAAAAAAACTGAACTTTCAAATCCTACCACTGGACACCTTATTCATGCAATCATAGTATTGAAGACAAAACCAAACGTATAAAAAAGTGCTTCCACCCAATCGTTTACATTTGAAAACTTTGTAATCCTAGACGGATCCATATATTATTTTACGTTCATGTACAAAACTTACATATAAAATACGCATTTATTTCTGATTTTGTCTTACCTATAAATCTTAATACAACACAAGGAACCCAACTCTCTAAATTGCGAATAGGGTAACTTCGTTTACATTAAGATTGATGTTTAAATTTTTCCGTGACAAGAAGCTGTGTTTATAAAGTATGAGAAAAACTGATTAACTGTACATTTGCTTCTGTGCATAAAAAGATGAAGATATACATGTATAGAAATATTGTCGTGTTACTATGTAACAACAATATATATGTAACTTAAGTTAATGTATCAAGCATAATACGAAACAGATGAAATAGTTTTGGTCGGTACTAGGTATAAAAAACGGCAATGAATGTTCCGTCAGTGAAGTTTATACCAAAATATTTGAACATTAAACACTTAATACATCAATGTTAATAAAACTAAACAGGATCAAAAGAAAAGCAAAAAGTAGTTGTGGACCGCATATTCATGCAA
The DNA here is from genome assembly GCA_019925275.1 of Mytilus edulis. Taxonomy (NCBI): domain Eukaryota; kingdom Metazoa; phylum Mollusca; class Bivalvia; order Mytilida; family Mytilidae; genus Mytilus; species Mytilus edulis. The sequence goes on along the minus strand of CM034360.1, from coordinate 11,956,243 downwards.
TTTTAAGTAAATTCAAGACAAAACGTGCCTTAAATGAATAAATATATACGTCGGAGTTTTCTGGTAAACATCGCCTTGCAAAGTTGTGAATAAAATATTTTATAAAATGACAATCATTGACAAAACGGTTTAATGTTAACATGTTGAATGAAGACTATACTATTTTGTTGATGAAACTTACATTCATGACGACCAAAGAATAACCGGAGTCGTTTATAGTAGATCTGGTGTGGACAAAATGCACTTCTGGCGTATTAAAATTTTGAACTTGTTGCCTTTTGTTGGCTGTTGTTCGTGTGTTTCTTTTTCAATTGTGGTTTCCAATTTATTTATATTGTAGTCCTGTGGTGTTGAGTTTTCATTTTAATGTTATTTTCACATGGCTATAAAAGAGGGAGGTTTGACAAGCCATAAAACCAGGTTCAACCCACCATTTGTCCTTTAAAAATGTCCTGTACCAAGTCAGGAATATGGCCATTGTTATATTATAGTTCGTTTCTGTGTGCGTTACATTTTAACGTTGCGTCGTTTGTTTTCTCTTATTTTTGAGTGTAAATTTACATTGCGATAAGACGTGTCACGGTACTTGTCTATCCCAAATTCATGTATTTGTTTTTTTTGTTATATTTCTTATTCTCGTGGGATTCTGTCTCATGCTTGGTCCGTTTCTGTGTGTGTTACATTGAAGTGTTGTGTCGTTGTTCTCCTCTTATATTTAATGCGTTTCCCTCAGTTTTAGTTTGTTACCCCGATTTTGTTTTTTGTCCATGGATTTATGAGTTTGAACAGCGGTATACTACTGTTGCCTTTATTTATATGCCAGATCCAACTCATTTTGCCAACAGTTTTCAAGCATAAACTTCCTAACACATTTCTGAAATCTATGAAATATTACTTCGTGATGGACATACATTTGTCAAAAGAGCATGTCATATTTATACGTTAGAAAATGATTTTTATAAACAGATTTTATTCAACTTCAACACAATGACAAACGTGTTTATTTGAAAACATTCTATCAAGTTTAAACGAGGGTCGTTTATTTTAAATACATTTTTTTACGTTGTGAATACCCTCTTCCTAAAAACAGAGTTATATATGTTCTCTATGTGAAATACATGTACAAATTTGTAAATGATTACATTTGATGAAAGCCAGAAAAAATATGAACTATAATTCATAAATGTATACATTTATTTACTGTCTCGAATGAAATAGAACATTATATAAAATCTGGTAACAATAGAACATGTACTGGTTTGATCTTTGTATGTCGACCCGCGTAAATCATCAAATATCACTCATGTAATCTGTCTGCAAGTGTAGGAGTTATGACTACCACATTCATTTTTAAAATAACGAATACGTAGAATCATTAAAACGTATTAATATCCTTGTGTATTCGTGTTATTGAGAATGCATATAATCTGCCATTACCTTGGTTGACGCGAATACAATTTTTTTTATACTGGTTTCTATGATGAGTTTATTTACAACCACTGGGTCGATGCCATAACTGTTGGAGGTTTTATTCCCCGAAGGTATCAACAGCCCAGTAGTCAGCTTTTATGTGTTGACATGAATTAGCATTGATATGGTCATACTTATAAACTACCTGGTTATAAAATTTTGAAATACTAAGGATTTTTTTACCTCAGGATACAACGATATCCTATAACTATAAAAATAAACATAGACACAACTCACATGCATCTAAAAATTGTGACAAATTCAATCTAGAAACCATTCATAGAAGTAGTTTTTGCATTTGTTATTGTTTGGATGGAGAAAACGAGATTTTTTTTATTACTTTGACATAACATATCATTAACACTGTAAATGCTTCATTCAAACCGATTACACTTTTTACGTGCTGAATCAGTACAAGAAATGGATCTTAATCGAAGTAAATAAAAATTCGTACTGATACCAATGTTCGCCTTTAAATTGTTATTAAAATAATTCAAGCAACAATTCATGTGTCATGTTATCACTTTCACATTATAACTAGGTCCTTTTAAACCGAGGTTAATTTTGATTACTCAAAGGCAACATTAGTAGTCCGCTGTTCCATTGTCATAAATTAAATCAGCGAAAACGAATCCGGGTTACAAATGTTAACCAAATCCGAGGGAAACACATCAAATACATGAGGAAATCAACGGAAAAACAGAAACACTTGAATGCTTCAAAAACAACGCCAACATATATAAACATGGACTATTTGTTAACAACTGCCATATTTCTGACTTTTTGAGAAAGAATGGTTGTTTGAACAAAAGAAGAAAACAATGAAGTAATTTATTTCCCCTTAGTGTGTGATTATTATAATTTTAAGACATTTTATTTCATTTCAGGCATAATAGCTGTGTTCCTAAATGGTTTTGTAGTTTATGTGTTTGTACGGAAGATGAAGAAGTTAGCCTCTTGTGATTGCTATATTTTAAATCTCGCTATAATTGACATCATAATGCCACTTATTGGGTTTCCATTGCCTATATACTCATCACTCCATCACGAATTAGCCATTGGAGAATATTGTAAGTATTTTCATTTTAGGAATTTTCAAATGTATCCTCGTTTTTATTGAATACCTTAGTGAATTTAAATATTCCAAAATCACTAATTAAGCCTATGATATTGTTCATATATGGTTAATATAAAGCCATCATATAGATTTTGGCATTTTGTCACAGGTAGCAATTTTATTTTCTTGTTCTTGATAATTTGATCAAGAAAAAATGTATTTGTCATTTAAAAAAAGAACCGTTTTTGCTTTAATGCTGAATCTTGTAATTTTGTATTTCGAGAAACAAGATGTGTTGATATCCTGCAACAAATAACAGAAGATGTTTTTGTTCATTGTCATATTTCAACATAAATAAGGGGAAAATATCAATAAACAAAATAGGAAGGTTTTGAAAACAGATCTAGATTGACAAGAGTGAAAGGAAGAAAATCAAGGAAAATAGGGATAACACATATAATTGGCATGCAATATCTAAAAAATGGCTCCGAGGTTAATATGTCTTGAACTGCGTAGATTTCCAACTTATATCATACACCATTACCCAAAAAAAAGACATGTCATATTACATGTCAAATAATTGAAATGAAAGGAATTTGAACTGCAAGTTATACCATATACTTGTCACTATACATCACCATGTACTGAATTATATCCGTTGATGAAGCTGACGAGAAACGGTATAACGCGTCTTTAGAAAGCTATATGTAAGCATAGTCTAGTTAGTCGAGTGATTGAGGGCGCTGGACACAGTGCATACGGCATTGATACAATTAATACCACAGGTGCAGATCTTAATGTTTTTAAATTTGATATGAAGTATATGCATACAGATATTTATTCATATAAGTAGAGTTGTCTCATTGGCACTCATACCAAATCTTCTTATATGTATATAAAAATAAATAAAGTAAAAACAATACAGCATTTCATGGGCATTATACAGTAATCCCCAAAAACTAGACCCAATTACACCTTAACACCATTCGTACAGAAGTTAACACGATGCAAAGCTGTACAACAAAACACATAGATATGTTTTTTCTTTATGTAAATTTTCTATGTTTTGCAGTGTGTGCAACATATGGTTTTACGGGCTTTTTTTGTGGAGTAGTAAGCATAAGTACTCTCGCTGCCATTAGTCTTGCCAGATATGTACAAGTCTGTAGAACGGATCAAGGTAAGTTCTCACATTTAGAATCAATTCTCATTAATAAAATAGCAGAAGGTTATTTGGAAGTTATTTAATTACGTCGTTGTTAATTGTGAAAAATTTGAAAGTCGCGTCTTCGACTATACGCTAAACTGACCGTGCAATATCCAAATGTGAAGTAAAGGTTGTTAAAACCACTCTCATCATCAACAGATTAGCCACTATATGTATATTTATAAGGTTTTTTGTCACTACTTTTTATATCAGTTTGTTTTTATAATTTAATATTCCTGTAAAAATGATTAAATAACTACCAACTACTCAATGATTACGCTAGATTATGAATAATTTTTTTCGTCTCCAGCTCAAAAATTGGTGAAGAATACGAAATATTGTATAGGAGTAATATACTGTTATGGTGCTATATGGGCCTGTCTGCCAATATCCGGAATAAGTGGATACGGTCCAGAACCCTATGGTACATCCTGTACTCTTCAATGGGAAGGGAATTATATATTTGTTTCGTTCTTTTTAATTTTCTGTGTTATTCTTCCTGTTATAATTATGAACGTATCTTATGGAAGGATATTGGTTCATATAAGAAGATCCAGACGTCGAACATCACGTACCATAATTAATGCGTTTTCCAGATCTTCAGTGAGGAATAGAGCTAGAGAGACGTACTTAATCAAGGTATTTATAATTAAAACCCTTCTGGGACACCTTTTATTACAACTTTTTATGAGTGGTTTTTGTGATGCACAAGCTTATCGCTAGTTTTTTAAGGTTGTGTTTTGAATACGTTTGGTTGTCTTTTAATCTTTTTTTGTCATGGCGTTGCCATTTTCATTTCGACTTATGCGTTTCAAATAAAAAAAATACCATCTTGACACATATTGATATATGCTTCTACGTATCATTTCCTTAGTCTAATGTCAAGAAAAGGAAATTTATAAAAAATACGGCGCTCCGAGAAAATTCAAAATGCAAAGAAGCTATACATATTAAACGAATGGAGATCAACTGTCATATTTCTGATTTGTGTTTTCAAGCATTTTCTCATATCATAGAAAATAGTTGAAAACAAGGTAGAAAACAGAAAACAATTTTTGAATATTACGAGAAGTTGTATGTTTGTTTCGCATTACATGTACGGAAAGGTCAATAGTTTTTTCTTTAAAAAAAGATTGCAAATTATTCTTTACCATTTATTCACCTATTAATCAAAGGTCAAAGGACAAAAGAGGGACGGAAGATACCAAAGGGACAGTTTAACTCATAAATCTAAAACAAACTGACAAAGCCATGGCTAAAAGAGAAAAAGACAAACAGACAAACAATAGTACACATGACACAACATAGAAAACCAAAAAATAAACAATACGAACCCCACCAAAAACTAGGGGCGATCTCATGTGCTCCGGAAGGGCACGCAGATCCTGCTCCACATGTGGATAATTTAGGTATGCAACTATAAATTATTTTAGTACAGTTAATTAACTTTTTGATTGTTTCTTTACAGATGACGTTTACTATGTGCGTCGTATTTATTTTGTTGTGGTCACCTTATGCTGTGGTCAGTTTATGGACAGCTTACGGCAGTAAAGATGTGGTTCCTGTTCGAGTTACATTAATTTCTGTGCTAATAGCAAAACTTTCAACGATAATTAATCCGATAGTATATTTTTTATTGAATAAGAAGTTTCGTCCTTTTTTACCACAATATACATCATTCGCAAGAAAAACAAATAGTTCATCATCTTGATATTGTGCAAAAAATTATAAAGTTATATTCATTGGGAAATTATTTATACAACGAACATACTTGTACTATGCAACAATAAAACGTGAATTTTCAAAGTAGTTTTCTTTTCTTGAATAGTTTGGTTTTTGTATGGCGCATACCTGTTATCAAGTTTTGCTCATACGTGTATCTCTTTGTTAAAGAACACATTACCATTACATCTACTATCATACTGGTAAGCACGATATAAGTGTTTCTGAAGTTTGTTTTTTCTACGTTGAAGCTCGAATTAAGTAAAAGATGCACGATTGTATGAATTTAATAACAGAACACCATAAATCAAATGTGTTAGATAAGATGGACAATTTTTTTTAAAATGCCTATATCAAGTCGGGGTTATGACAGTTCTTGTCCATTCGTTTTTGAAGTTTTTTGTTATTTGATTTTGCCATGTGATTATGGACTTTCCGAATTGATTTTCCTCTAAGTTCAGTATTTTTGTGATTTTACTTTTTTCTTGAGATAATCTCCGAGGTAATCCTGTAAATACAATCCTTTATTCATGATTTACCTGGATAACCTTTACTTAACTATTTAATCTTTAATCTTCATGATAGATTTAAGGGATTATAATGTAGAATTACAGCACGAATAATAATAAATGAGTTCTCAATTATAACACCTTAAGTCATAATCGTGGGAGAAATTAATATATAGTATTGCTAGGGCAGTAACCCTTTTCTGTGTTGCAAGCATATACAACAGTAGTATACCGGTGTTTAAATGTCATAAATCGATTAAGAGAAAAAAAAATATCCGGGCTACAAACTGAATCGTAAATGATAAGATTATGGAATACACGTTTTTTCAGTTTTTCGCGACCGAAATGTTTTTCTTCCTTAAGAAGGCTATAAGCTGAATATTTGAAAGATAATAAAAGCTTGTCATCAATCATTAATCTGATATCGTCGCATTTTTACTGATCTTCCATTCATGGAGAAGATTGGATACTTACTTTTATTATAAAATAAATAAGGGTACTTCGGGGTGCTAACATCCGAAAGACGAACGACTATGCATTTTTTAATCGTATTTTGAACTTTGAATCACGGTTAAATTAAAACCAAGATTTTACTGAATATCGCAACGATTCAAATTGCAGTTTAGTCTTAAATGACAAAATCGCAATAATAAATACATGCAATAATTTCTGAACTCACAGTATACAAGTATTCAACAGAAGTATACATAAGAAATTTATGTCCTTTTCTGAAATGGTATAGGTGGAAATGGCGGATTAAGGTGGTATGGGTGTCTTCCTCCATCTTGTAAAAAACAGAGAAACAAGGGTTAAGATTTTCTATCAAGTAAGCAAATTTGATGCAGGAATGCAGATATTTAATGTACATTTTCATTCAAAAGTAAAAACACAAAAATACCGAACTCCGAGGAAAATTCAAAAAGGAAAATCCAAAATCAAAAGGCAAAATCAAAAGTCCAAACACATCAAACGAATGGATAACAACTGTCATATTCCTGACTTGGTACAGGCATTTTTTAATGTAGAAAATGGTGGATTGAACCTGGTTTTATAGCTAGCTAAACCTCTCACTTGTATGACAGTCGCATCAAATTCCATTACATTGTCAACGATGTATGAACAAAACAAACATACTCAAAGAGTAAAAATGTCAAAAATAGGGGTACAGCAGTCAATATTGTGTTATCATCTTAATATCACTATAAAAACAACAAATGTAACGAAGAATCACAAAAAGGCATACATCAAATTTAACATACTCATTTTGCTTTTCTTGTACCAATTAATTTATGTATATAAAAAGTCTACCCGTAAAGGAAAGAAGGTTTTCATTGCTGGTGTAAAAATGCGCGTTTGAAATTCGTACAGGTAGACATAAAAATAATTTTGTCGTTAAAATATGAACAAAACAAACATACTTGCATCACTATAAAAACAACAAATGTAACGAAGAAGCACAAAAAGGCATACATCAAATTTATTATACTCATTATGCTTTTCTTATACCACTTAATTTATCTATATAAAGTCTACCCGTAAAGAAGAGATGGTTTTCATTGCTGGTGTAAAATTGCGCGTTTGAAATTCGCACAGGTAGACATAAAAATAATTTTGTCGTTCAAAGTATAAAGGTATACATACATGCATAGTCACGTAAAGTTGATATAACAAACAACAGACTCAACAGTAAATGTAATAATAATAAATAAATAAGGTGTGGTTCAAAGTATGACGGGATACATACGGACAGTATCACGTCAAATGTATAAAATAAAAAACAGACTCAACAGAAATTTAAAGTATTTTATTGAATGAAATAATTTTGTTATTCATAGTATGTCAAAATCCATAAGTAAGAGTAATTTAAGTAAATGAAATAATTTTGTCGTTCAAAGCATGATGTTTTATATAACCACAGAGTCAATTCAAAAGAATATCTCAAAAATTTACAAGTAATATTAATAAAGACTAATAAAATAATACTATAACGCGTTATTAAGATGATAACCAACGTCAGTACGCAAAATCTATACCTCAAGACCATCTTGTATTATTTGTGAAGTTGATATGGAATATTTATCAACAAGTTCTGGGTATCTTCCGATGAACTTTTTTAAAAAACTTTGACATACCCCTGGTTCATCAAGAACCAATTTATAAGAATATCACTTATAAATATTAAAAATGTTTGCAGATGCTGATTATTTTTATATTTTTAACAAAAATTTAAATTGGCATTTTAATGGGAGGTAAATCTAAAACAGTGCGTTTTCTAAAGGATTCTACATGGAATTTTCCTATTTTGTATTTCAGCCGGAAAAAACGTACGGTGACCCTATCTTTTCTTTTGATATTTTCAAAGCATTATCTGAAAGCTATCGTTTTCATAAGTATTTAACAGTTCTATCATTTTGTTTAGTTTCTAATCACAGAATGGTGTTTTTTTCTGTATAATCAATACAAAATGTGTCACTTTGTCACGCCCTGTAGATTGAGAAAATGCGCGGTGACCTATCATTTTTATTATATTTTTCAACATATATCAATAGATACTACGTTTTGGCAAAGTAAGAACAAATTTTATCATCTTTATTTTAGACTCCAATACATACTTAAACCTGGTTTTACAGCTGACTAAACATCTCATGTCACTCGCATACAATTCCAGTATGTTCACAACAATTTGTAAACAAAACTGACACAGATAATCGGACAAAATGTGAAGCAAAAGGGTACAACATAATGTGTTAGTATTAATCACTATAAAAAAACAAATATGTGATCAAAATAAACCAAAACACAATAGTACACAGATAATGAACGTTGGAAAAAATTAAAAGAAAGAAAACAAAAATAACCCCAGCACGATAACACGATGACGAGATGTATAAGTCCGAGCAGCGCAAAAATGAAATTAAAAAAATACTTGAATCCTATTTTTGCTGGTTGTATGTTTTCAATTTTTCGTGTTTTGCTTACAATTTATTGGTTGTCACTTTCTTCTGTTTACGGTGGTATTATTTTATTGAAACCATAGTTTCAGATACAAGCCGTGCAAAGTCATTGTGCTTTTGAAAGAATCCGAAAGGTATCAATTGAACATTTAAGTTTTGGTCTTACAATTTTGTCTTTATCATTATTGTCAATTATAAATGCCTGCAATTATATCTGAACTTAGAGTATACAAGTTTTCAACAGAAGTTTACATTAGAAAGTTGTGTCTTTTTCTGACATTGTATAAGCATTTTCTTATGTAGAAATGGCGGATTAAAACTTGTTTTATAGCTGTTATCTAGATATTAACACTTCTGTTATCACCTACACACTCCTAAAAATATCATTGGTTTCATAGCGAACACATGGACACAGTGGGCGTGTTTTATGTTTCGTACACGGTAAGTTTCCAACATATAGTAACACTGGGGGACTCGGTGGCCGAGTGGTCTAAGTAATTACTACTAGCCAGTCAACATTGAGGTTGTGAGTTCGAACCCCGCTCGAACAGGTGCACTCGACTACAATCAATATTGACTAGGAAGGTCGGTGTCTTTCTCCTAGCACTCCGGCTTCCGCCACAAATGAAAACTGGCCGCCACGAAATAACTTAAATGCACTGCTTAAAAGTGGCGTTAAAACACCAAAAATCAAAAAACAAATAGTACCACTGTAAACCCATGGTCCATGATAAGGCGATGATTGATTTGTCAAAATCAAAATATCTTGTATGATGGTCCTTGAGCCAGAATTATTAATGCATTGGTTGTTGTTGCAAAACAACATGTTTTAACATACCTAATGCCAATGTGTGATTTGTATTGATTTCAACCTTTTTTTTTTAAATTTCGAATTCGTGTTTTGTTTTAGATAAAAAATATTGATCTTTTTGATGGTCCGTGTATTCATATAACGAACATCCGATGTACATATGATACAAAAGAATAAAAGACAATTTATGACTGCAATTGAAACAACTCTCTACCAGACACCAAATGAAATAAAAATTAACGACATTAGGTTATCTTTAATAATGATGAAAACCCCTAACGCTTTGTCAGCTATAACAGGCCCAAAAATTGAAAATGTAAAACAACTCAGAGAAGAAAACTAACGGCATGTTTATGTAAAACAATGAACGGAAAATACAAATGACACATGTGATATGTGGTTCTCCCTTGAGGGCAAGTGTGTTTTATATATAGAAAAATAAAGAGAAATTGTATGATTGTCAATTAGACAATTTTTAACCAGAATATTGCTTATGTAAAACATCATACTTTGAACGACAAAATTATTTCATTTATTAATATTACTTTTACTGTTAAGTCTATTTTTTTATGATATACATTTGACGTGAAACTATACTTATTTATTCCGTCACACTTTGAACTACATTATTATTTTATTTATTATTATCACTTTTAGTGTTAAGTCTGTTTTTTGTTATAACTACTCTACGTGAATCTGCATATATGTATACCGTCATACTTTGAATGAACAAAATTATTTCATGTCTACCTGTGCGAATTTCAAACGCGAAATTTTACACCAGTACTGAAAACCTTCTATCCTTTACGGGTAGACTTTACATAGATAAATAAAGTCATATAATATAAGCAAATTGAGTATGTTAAATTTGATGTATGCCTTTTAGTGCTTCTTCGTTACATTTTCTGTTATTAAAGTGATTAAGATGATAACACAATGTTGACTGCCGTACCCCTATTTTTGACACGGTTGTTTCGTTCGTGCATCGTTGACAATGTAATGGAATTTGATGCGACTGTCATATTAGTGAGAGGTTTAGCTAGCTAGAAAACCAGGTTCAATCCACCAATTTTCTACATTAGAAAATGCCTGTACCAAGTCAGGAATATGACAGTTGTTATCCATTCGTTTGACGTGTTTGGACTTATTGATTTTGCCTTTTGATTTTGGACTTTTTGAATTATCCTCGGAGTTCAGTATTTTTGTGTTTTTACTTTTTATGCTCACATATAAATGAAACCAAGGTATTTTATGACAACACCGGCAAAGAATATTACATTCAGGGACAAATAAATTGTAAAACCGTAGGCGTGATATATGCAATTAATTGTACAAATGTGAAAAAGTTATACATGTAAGACAAACGGATGATACACTATATCAACGAATGCTATTGAACTTTTCATAAATACGAACAAAGAAAACAGAAGATCCAGTAGCCAACCATTTCATTCAGAACAATCATTCAATGACAAATATAAAAGTTAGCGCGCCATAGAAAGAGTATTTGGGACAGAAACTTACAGAAAAACTAAAAAGCCTTTTGGATGAAAAAATTAAAAACTTTAGAACCTGAAGGACTCAACACAATGTATGAACGATAATAAATATATTTATATTAAAAAAAGCGAAAAACGCGACAAATGAACGTCAAAGAGGTTATTATAACGTAATGTATCCAAGCGGTGTAATTGTTGTTTCAATGTTGTAATTTATTCCAATGAAGAAGGCCGTAATGGCCGAAACGTACGGGAATTTGGTAAAATGCATAACTGGTTTGTGTACATCGGTAACGAATTATGTATGTCTCAGAACTGAACTAAACAATCCATGGTATTGGTATATTTGATGAGCGTATATACAAATAGGACACGACTTGGGCCTTAGTAACATCCATAAATCTTCACAGTCTTTTTTACTTTTGCAAAGCATAATTTGGGACATTTTTGTTGCCTTATCTTGAAACCCCTGATAAATTACTAAGAAACAATTTACACATTCATAACAAAGTGTTTTTTTTATTGGTGAATAAACATATCTCTTTATAATGATGTATTTCGGTTGGAATTTTTGTGAGGTTAATCTTTGGATGTCGGCCTACATATAGTAAACATTGAGTGATCTTCTTTTTCTTCTTTTCCTCATAGTGTATCCTACCTATATTTGGAAATAGTTTCTTGAATGTGTTTTACTTTCTTCATTATTTTAATAGTAAAGCTGTACATCTAGTTATGGCTTAGTAAAAAAAAATATATACAAGAAATTTGATATTCCAAAACATAACAACAAAGATGAGGTGATTAGCATAAACATGATGAACGTATTTAATGAAAAAAGCATGATAAAACTGATGAATATAAGTTGTTGACCTTTAAACTACACATACAGACGATAAAAGTTTTATGTCCGAATCCATTATTTATAATAATTTACCACTTTTCAAAGATAACACAGGCAAAGATGCATATATGACTTCAACTTTAAAGCTAAATCGTGATTGAAATAGTGACGTAAAATATGTTAACAAATGTAATCTCAACACCCTTCTTTAAGGGTACAAAGTTAATAATGCAAAATGTTACAATTGAAATATAACAGTATTGTACCCTTGTCTTGTTAGCTATTCATGTTAAAGTTGATTCTATAGTTCGTTATTATGTTGTACTGCAATACTAATGTTCCGGTTAGGGGAGGGTTTGAATCCCACTAACATGTTTAACCCCGCCATATTATGGGTGCCTGCCCAAGTCATAAATAGTATAAGCTAGCCAAAATAGTGCTACATGATATGAAAAATAGAAAAAAGAAAAAGATCTCAAGCGCAAATTGTTACAAATTATATTTAAAAGTTGAAATGCTATCAATAGAGTAATTGAAAACGTTAATTAAAACAAAAAGTAGAAAAACGAAAATATATGAAGGAAATCAGTTCAAAGAATGATGAAATGAATCAGCTCTAACATTTATAATACACCCTTTTCTCTCATATATGGGGTTTTAAGATAACCAGACCTCTGTATTCATTAATTAGTATATAACTATAAATGATACAGTTTGTAGTTTTATATGTATTGCAAATTGTTAACCAAATGAATCAGCATCTAACATTTATAAATACACTTTTTTTCTCATATTTGGGGTTCAAATAACCAGCCCTATGTATTCATTAATTAATATATTTCTTTTTATTGATATTTAGTACTTGTTAGTACAACATATGTGTTAATATATATACATTTTTTGAAGTTGTATGTAACTGCAATATATATATATATAATAACATATGATAAAGAATAATAATTATAATATTCTAATTTATGAAATGAATTTAATTTTTGCTGCAACCAGATTATGGAATTTTTCATTTTGCCTTCTTTATTTATCAATATTTCATGATATTGAAGAAATTCTTTTTTGAAAATTTCAAACATATTAATTTGTTTTGGTTTTTGTTCGGATATATAGTATCTTTGTATACAGTAAAAAGAATAATTGTAATTAAATCATTAATACTGTAGTAACTTGTATCGTTTATTTTGTATCCGTACAAAAGTGATTTAATTGATATGATGTGATGTCCTATTTTAAGTTTATCAAGTAATAGTTTTATTTGATCCCAAAATGATTTCAGAAATTTGCATGTTAAAAAGTAGTGCTATAATCTTCGATGACATCACAAATATTACATAGCGGAGTTTTAGTTATTTTCCAAGAGAAAAGTAATTGTTTGGTTGGTAAAATGTACTGCAGAAATTTCCATCTTAACATTTTGAATTATTATCTTGTATATAATAAAAGATATAATTTAGCATTTGATGTCTTTTGTTTGTGTTGTTTTCCAAGATAAATATGTTGTCCCATTTTTGAAATCCTATTTTTTCATAATATCTATTTAAGAGGGAGATGTAAATGTCTTTGGAGAAATGTTTTTAAGTGATACCAATTTTTCCTTTTTTATCTTTAAATTTATATTCGGAGTCAATGGCAAATTTTGTTTTTAGTGATTCTTCTTTAGTTAGCCTTGTAACCACTGTTTTGTTGTATTTGATTTCCCGCATGACAGGAAAGTTTATCTAAGATCATGTTTTGATTAAATTTTCCTTTATTATCAATAATGTCATTTAAAAAAAGAATTTTGCTGTTTATTCAGTTTTTGAAGATTAGACATTTACCGTTTAATTTGATATTTGTATTGCCCCATATAAGCTGCTGTCTTATTTGTTTATATGATAGATGATCAATTCCTTTTCAGATTTTGTATTTATCCATGATTTGATTATTCTTAAGTAAAATTGTGGAATTAGTTCTTTCAGTTTAAAGACCAAATTAATATTGTTGAAATTCATTTTAAATATAAGGAATTCTTGTCCAAATTTA